>CAKNXH010063469.1:85647-122532 GCA_932178445.1 Andricus quercusramuli | reverse complement strand
GTGTACGCGCTATTGACAGTCTTAAGTGTAAGTGTGGTGTGTCCGCGTCTACAAGTTCTTGGGTGTGCGTGTGAAGTGTGCGTCTTAACCTAAGAAAACAGAATGAAGATTTGTAGCGGTGCGTGAGTAAGCGTGCGAGAGAGAGATAGAGTGGACGTACAGCGTACTCAAGCGTGTTCAGGCCGGTCCCTGTAATTATGTTAGAAGCGGTAAGCGGTCGAGTTTACGGGCCAAGAGCATCATCGGCGAGCTAGGCGAGCTTCATCCTCCTGACTTCGTCTCCCTCGGAAATCGGTAGCGGTAAGGTGCGTTGAGAGGGAGATAGGGGAAGGAGGCGCTCTTGTGGCAGCGGGATGTGCGTGGTCACTAGGTGGTCGGTTCGGTTGGTCAGGTCGGTCATGTTGAGGTGAGGCGGAAGGGGGAGACCCCAGGTTGGCTCAGGGTAGGCTGAGTGTGAGTCAGCGTATCCCTTTGCCCGATGGGCGACCATAGTTGCTCCAGGGAGTCGTACATCGGTACATGCTACACGTGGATAGCAACTTCACCAACAACTTCACCTACACTTGTAGCCAAATATTTCTGTTTGTGTGAAAAATATATTCACTTTGTGTAAAACAAAACAGGCAACAGGACGATGCTTTTGTTTCATGACAACTTTTTCTCTGAGTGGACACTTGTCCATAAACTTCACCAATGGCTTAAGCCATTAAGCTTAAGCCATAAGGCCTGATGGTGTAACGTCACACTTGTGCAAATGAGCTCTTGTGCTTCTATGCTAAGCTTTTGAGGATTATGTCTTATGAGCTTACTGTTATATTGTTGAGATAAGTAAGCAAAAAAAAATTTCAAAGGGTTCAACATAATAGACCGAGGTAGCCGTACTCGCCCCCGCTCCCATTGTTGCGATTAGGACTCATAATCACCGCTGCTGCCTGCATCATAGGTTCAATTTTAAAATTTGCTTGTTTGATGCTTTAAAAGAGGCCTTAAATATGGTTAGCGCGCGTATGCAATTCGCAGTGAACAAACGTCGAATTCAAGTCAGCGGGCACTCGCGCTCGCCTCACTCTCGAAAATGGTGGGGGGTAGAGGGGAAGAAATTCCGCTCGCTTCTTTGGAGTCGAGACGCTCGTGTCTCTGGAGCTCGTATCTTTGGAGTTCGAGTGTACCTGGAACTCAATTTTAGTCCAGGTTAGGCTGGGTCTTAGTCAGCGAACTCCTTTGCCCGTCGCACGGCCATAGTTGAGCCAGGTGGTCGTACGTCGGGTGGACTTCACCGGGAGTTCCCGCGAGAGATGTCTAGGTTGTGAGGGGGGCTTACAAGAGGAAGGGGGGGCGTCAGACAGGTTGCCCTGGTTGGCGCCACTCCTTGCCTAGCGAATCGTGGCCGCAGTTGCTCCAGGCGGACACGATTCACCTCGGCCTCTAGGCACAGTGCGGATTTCCCAGGAGTCCGTCGGCTGTTGGTTTCGGCCGCTCTACCATAGTAGCTCCAGGTGGTAACGAGACCAGTCAGCTTGTCGAGCGCAGGCACCCCGGTGTAGCCGGTTTGCCGCTGCCGGCGAACTGTGTCCTGTTCCGTGGTCGCGAGTCCTTTTAATGTCTCGCGGCTGCTGGTTTGGCGGGGCGCGCAAGCGCGCCGTCTATCCCCGCGAGAACGGGGGTAGTAGGCTGTCGCCTCTTGACGCGTCGATCGATGACGCGCGTGTTCCTTCTACGTACATATGTATATTTATATATACATATATAAGCCCATGGATGTAGCGAGCAGCGCTACTGCTCGTTACACATATTTCATTTATCTTGTCTCCTGAACTTGTTCCCATGATATTCTCTTGTTTTGTCTAGCTCCTCAGGTAGTTCCTTACTGAACAACGTTTTGGTATTGAAATTGTTCGGGATTCGTCACCTTCCTTATTATAGCCTGATTTTCTGTTTGCGCGTATGGCCTTGACCGGCCCCGAAATAGCCAGGTAGTCCTTGAGTCTTAAATCGCCTGCCAATGAGCGCTTGCCACGGCATGAAGTGGCGTCAGGAGTTGCGGAGGCGACCTTTGTTCTCTCTGTTCGCTCCCCTCGCTCCTTCGGTTACATATTTTGGGCGTTGTTTTTCCGATCTTGACATGCTGCGGCCTTTTCTCACTTTTGCTCGTTTTATCAATGTCTCACGTTTTCGCGGCTAAGAAAGCAATTCCTCATCGTACAGGGTAAGGGTTTTGGTACAGTAATAGTAGTTGACATTAGAGAAACTTCAGACATTCGTTTTATCATTTGAAGTTCTTCCTCAGATCTTCTCTTGTTTTTTCCTTGCTTAGATTTGAGCAACTCAAGTAATTTGTTTTCTCATCTGCTTTTGTTCCCCCGACCCCGATCTTCTTTTATTCTTTCTTCGGTTTTTTGACTGATTTCTCACAGTATAGGGAAACGTTTTCGTTGAGGAACAGTGGTTTGAATTCGAGATTCATCATTGTTTCGAGTTGAACACCTTACTTGTGCTTTCATTCGTTTTGTCACCTGAACTTGTTCTCTTGTCGTATTGATTTGTTTTCTCATCTGAAGTTGTTATTTCGATCTTTCTTTGTTTTTGTCGGCTTTCAGGTTGGTTCTCAAAACCTTCTTTTTTTGTATAAGCAGTGTATGATATTAGAGAAGCTTCTGACATTCGTTTTATCATTTTAAGTTCTTCCTCAGATCTTCTCCTGCTTTTTAATTGTTTAGATTTGAGAAACTCGTCATTTGTTTTCTCATCTCATTTTGTCCCCCCGACCCCGATCTTCTTTTGTTGTTGAACACGTTACCCTATACTATGAGGAATCAGTCAAAAAACCGAAGAAAGAACAAAAGAAGATCGGGGTCGGGGGAACAAAATCAGATAAGAAAAGAAATGACTTGGGTTTCTCAAATCTAAACAAGGAAAAAACAAGACAAGATCTGAGGAAGAACTTCAAATGATAAAACGAATGACTGAAGCTTCTCTATTCTCATACACAGCTTATACAAAAGAAAGAAGGTTGCGAGTACCAACTTGAAAGCCGACAAAAACAAAGAAAGATCGAAATAACAAATTCAGATGAGAAAACAAATGAATACGACAAGAGAACAAGTTCAGGTGACAAAACGAATGAAAGCACAAGTAAGGTGTTCAACTCGAAACCATGATGAATCTCGAATTCAAACCACTATTCCTCAACGAAAACGTTTCCCTATACTGTGAGGAATCAGTCAAAAAACCGAAGAAAGAACAAAAGAAGATCGGGGCCGGGGGAACAAAAGCAGATGAGAAAACCAATGACTTGAGTTGCTCAAATCTAAGCAAGGAAAAAACCAGAGAAGATGTGAGGAAGAACTTCAAATGATAAAACGAATGTCTGAAGTTTCTCTATTCTCAACTACTATTACTGTACCAAAACCCTTACCCTGTACGATGAGGAATTGCCTTCTTAGCTGCGAAAACGTGAGACATTTGATAAAACGAGCAAAAGTGAGAAAAGGCCGCAGCATGTCAATATCGGAAAAACAACGCCCAAAATATGTAACCGAAGGAGCGAGGGGAGCGAACAGAGAGAACAAAGGTCGCCTCCGCAACTCCTGACGCCGCTTCATGCCGCGGCAAACGCTCATTGGCGGGTGGTTTGAGGCTTAAGGACTACACTCGAACTCCAAAGATACGAGAAGTTCGGGAATCGGGAACTCCAAAGATACGAGCGTCAAAGGGGCTCCCACTCCTGCATCGTTTATATTTTGGGGGTAATGCGTGAGAAGGCACACAGGCCTACTACGCGCACGTGCGCGTATGCAATTCGCAGTGAACAAACGTCGAATTCAAGTCAGCGGTTACTCGCGCTCGCCTCACTCTCAAAAATGGTGAGGGTAGAGGGGAAGAAATTCCGCTCGCTTCTTTGGAGTCGAGACGCTCGTGTCTCTGGAGCTCGTATCTTTGGAGTTCGAGTGTACCTGGCTATTTTGGGGCCGGTCAAGGCCATACGCGCAAACATAAAATCAGGCCATAAAAAGAAAGGTGACGAATCGGGAACAGTTTCAATACCAAAACCTTGTTCAGTTAGGAACTACCTGATGAGCTAGAAAAAACAAGAGAATATCATAGGAACAAGTTAAGGAGACAAAATAAATGAAATATGAAAGAACATCAGATGAGAATATTGGATGAATAGAAGGCATTATTTTTGGACCAATTTTTGTCTGATTTCCGAGCATTTCCAAAGTGTTTCAAGTCTAATTCTAGCGTAAGTTTACAGACTCCTCATTATACGACATCGGACGTGCATTTAACGTGGCATGCAAGAGATTTTTAATTTTTTTAATTATGGGCAGCCTCTCCGATTGATCTCAAATTTGCACATATTTTTCCACATAATTAAAGGTATTTTTAGGCAAAAAGCGATGTTTGTGGCTCAAGAATTTCCCATTTTAAAAAAATCGAAAAAATTTTGAAATTTCCTTTCGACTTTTTCTTTTTTGTCTAAAATGCGATTTTTGTGTTCTGGTGGTTTTTGAACGATAGTCAAATTTTTTCCTTGTCTTTTTTTTGCGTATCAAATTAGAAGTTAGAAAAACGTTCAGACCTTAAAAAGATAATTTGTTTAATTAAAACCAAAGATATGAAAATTTAAAAAAAACATCACTAAAAATTTCAAAATATAATATCCCCAATTCTTTTAAATAAAAAATATACATTTTGCGGGTTTTCTCTTCACTATTCGAGAACCTTTTCGATTCACAGCCAAATCCCATTCTAGCATAAAAATTCTTCTCATCACTTGAAACACCGTGCGCCACGTTGAATGCGCCCGCTCATGCAAAAGCTAATTTCTTAAAAATGGAAAGTTTCTCCATTTTGGCCAATGAAGGTTTTCAAAGAGGAAGAATTAAATTTTTTTAAATACTATGTGAAAAAATCGCTGATGTTGGAATGTGTCAAAATTCGATTTTAACTTTTTAGTTTGGCTAAATTTTAGGCTGAAATGTACTCTTAAAATACATTGAAATAGCTTTCTAGAACATCCGTTAAAATTCATACCATGACTTAAGGACCAATATTTCTACAATATTTACGGATAGAGGGTACCTGTGACAAGGGTTTTTGCGGAATATGGTTATAATAATTAATAAGCAGTCGCGATCGATTGTCGGGGGTGGTCTCCGAAGAAATAACCCTCAAGCGAATGGTGTAACATCCGTGCCGTGGGCTCTACAAGGATGGATGAACCCTTTCCCTAGCTCCTAGTGGGAACAACAATGACACCACCAAACCACAAAAAAGTTTTAGATGCAGTTTAAACCGATTAAACGTGCAGAGCACCCTACAATGGGTCGGCAAACAGTGCCGATCTCCCTAGAGTTCGGGTTGCTAAAAATAATTTAGATGAAAACAACTTCAGTACGTTTCGCATCAGTCATTGCGATTCCAACGTGCCTACCTCTTGAAAAATGGATATGTACGCGAAGTGCTTCCCCAACCGCTGCTTGAACAAGCTGCAGACGAAGATGAGGAAGCGACATTAGGACCAGCCGCGGAAAGCATGCGTCTTCTGATTTCAGGACAAGTAGGAACAATGTCATGCAGGTTCCTCCTAAGCACCAAGATCTGGCTGAAATGGGTGCCTCCATTAGTGAGGATATCTCGCAGGATTCCGACCTCTGGACCATCAATTGCTCAGTTTTTCGTGCTGCGAGAGCTTTGGCTGATTAAAATCGAAGGTTGATACCCACGATGGATCGGAAAACTAAAAGACGCTTGCATCAACTGAACAAGAAGATTAAATGGGCAAGACAAGATTCATCCCGTGTTCAGTGTGTGATTGACTATATAACATCTAGTAAACCGTTCACGGAAAGGATTCGAAAGTTCGCCCAAGAACTGAGGATCTACAATCACACACCGAACAAGTCCAAACTGCTGACAATCAAGCAGCATATTGTTGACAAAATACGGGTTTCGTCTGACGCAAGGAGGAGAATACAGAAGAGGAAGAGATGAATCAAAGAGAATCAACAGTTTCTCGCTGACCAATTGCGCCTCTTCAGCGATCTTCCTGTTTCAGTCAAAAATCCGCCCAAGCCCAACGAGGTAGAGACTTTTTAGAGAGAGGTATACAAGGTCCCGAAAACACTGGAGTTAAAAGAAGATACTGATAATATCATCCGCTTCAAGGAGTTTTGCGACAACCTCATAACATCTGAGAAGGAATGCGCATCAAACACTGCCGAAAAGGTGAAAAAAGAACTTAGCGGCACGAAGAACTTGACCGCTGCAGGACCAGATGGTATCGAGAACTTCTGGCGGAAAAAGTTCACTTCTACGTACCAATATCTGGCCCACGTATTTGCCGCATATTTAAAGTCAGAAACGCCCATTCCGCAGTGGCTGGTGGTAGGACGCACTATACTCCTACCGAAACAAGGCCACTTGTCCAACCCAGAGAATTACAGGCCAATAACTTGTTTGAACACGCTGTGTAACATCTTTATAGCTGTCCTGAACAACAGGGCTGTTCGAAGAATTGAGCGTCTGCAAAGAAGTAGCAGCCCATCAGCGCGTCCTGTCAATGACCTGGATTGACTTCCGAAATTATTTCGATTCAACCTCTCATAGACATATCATCTGTTTGTTGGAAAGCTTGAAGCTTCATCCCCACATTGTGAGATGCATAGAGAGATTAATGTCCCCTTGGCAAAGTAGATTTACTATCTCATCTGGAAATAATTGTGTGATAATGAACTCTATCTCTCGCACTACGAAATTCTCCTGGATACCTCTGTGTCGACATTAATCATCGCGAGCACAAGGTCACTCATGTATTTTATATGGATGACCTGAAGATCTATGCTTCTGGTAAAAGCAAACTTAAGAGTGCTTTAAATATCGTCAAGAAGTACACACGAGCTTGTGGATGTAAGTTTAATTAGACGACTTGACCCAGGAGAGACCTATACATACCTGGGCTTGCCTAGAGGCTGCATTCAGGATGTAACATCAGTGAAGGAGTCTCTGAAGTAGATACAAGCATCTTCTTCGACAGATTTGGTCTTCCAATCTGTCGGCGTTGAACAAGGTGTCTGTGACTAACACGCTTGCCGTCTCGGTACTACTCTACTCGTTTGGTGTGTTTCGATGGACGAAGAACGAGCTTACGGCCCTTGATATCGCCACACATAAGTTCATGCATATACATAAGAGCTTGCATATCAATTCGTCCGTTCCGCGATTATACATCTCATGCCGTCAAGGTGGACGCAGGCTTCTGAATCGTTGATGTCTTCATAACCGAATTGTTCTAGGTACAACTTACATATTTGCAAATGGCAGTGATCCTCTCGTAAAAATGGTCAGGAAACACGAGATGATTGGCAAAGAAGCGTTCCCTTACAAAGCCGCGGAATAGGCGGCTGAGACTCTATGCCTGCATTTCAACATCAGAAGTAAGGAAACTGCATCACTACATCTAGATGCTTCACTTCTAAAAGCCGGAGTAAAGAAAGCAGAGTTAGAGAATTTCCGCTCCTTTGCACACAATAGGCCTGATATCGTTCTCCAAGACTTCGAGAAACGAACTATATTCGTGATCGAATTCTCGGCTCCGTCCGAATACAACATCACTGCGAAGGAGAAGGAAAAAGAGGAGAGGTATCAGGATCTTAAAAGGGAGCTGCAACGACTTTACCCAAAATATTCGGTTAAAGTAATTGAGCCGTTCTCTAGAAAAACGGCTTAAGTCGAAAAATGTCGTTTTTCGATACTTGAATTTTTAAGTATGTACAGTGTTTGATAAGTGGTTATTTTTATTTTCGCGTACTTTAGATGTTTCGCCTAAAAGTTATAGTATCCATTAATAAATTGCGACCGGTCGGAAAAAATTAAACATTACGTATTAATATTTATCAGCGTATTAATAAATAATACTTAAGCCGTTTTAACGGAGAAGGACTGAAAAAGTCTTCAAAAAGATGCGTAACGTAGGATAAAGTGATAGTATTGCAATAATTTTATTTGAAACTCATTATACATTATTACAATTACATTTATTTCAATATTGTTATAAAATATTATTTGATTGTGCGAACTGCAGGAATACGCTGGACGCCGCCCGTAACTACTGCGTGCGCTCGGGGCGCAACGGACTGCCTTCTATACCGACTGTGTAAGCTTATCCATTGGTTTAAAATGCTTGAAACTTCACATACACATAATAGAGCCGCGCAGCAATGTAATAATTCATAAATTTTAGAAACGACCTAAATCGACTTGAGCCGTTTTTCTAGAGAACGGCTCAATTGTCCTCGTGATCGGTGCTCTCGGAGGTGCGAAACTGTCACTGGTTCGTAACCCTAAAGACATACCCATGTGCCAAAAATATTCCAAGGCACTTGCGAGATGGATGTAGAAAGCTGTCATCTTTGGGTCGCTTCGTGTCCTCAAGACACACGAGGGTTTTGCTGGCCTGCCGTTGTTATTTCATCGTTCCCTACGACCACCCATCTCACGTTCGTGAAACGAGGCCATATGTGGGATTTATCGCGGTTCTAGTGGAATCCGGTGTCATTTTTGGATGGAAGTTGGTCTCAGTTGGTCCCTGCTTGGTTCGTCCTGAGGGTAGGTATTCACTTGTCCAAAATTTCATTTTCCCTAAAACTCATTTTGCCGAAAGAATCACTAGATTACTAGCCGCCTTCAAAACAATTGATAGATGGGCTTCTGCTTGCCAATTTTAATTGGGCAAGCAGAAGCCCATCTATCTAATCTAGTGATCTAGTAATCTAGTGATTTTTTCGGCAAAATGAGTTTTAGGGAAAATGAAATTTCGGACAAGTGAATACCTACCCGTCCTCAGTAGTGCGGTGGTGCCGCATATCAGGCTCGTCGGCCTTCAGCATCTTGGTTGGGTGTGGTTGGTTAACTAATTCGTCCTTGAGGTTTCTTCACCGAGGCTGCCTTTCTGAAAACCGAGCATCGCATCTTCCCCGACAGGTGATCCTTTCGTGGCTGTTCTTGCTTTGCGGTGCAGAGGTAGCACTGCGGCGTGTTATCGCATTCCGCAACTCCATGGCCCTCTTTGCCGCACCTCAAGCAGGCCCTCGTCCTATCGGGATCCTTGCAGCTCGCTGCCATATGACCAAAGCCTTGGCAGCGGTAGCACCGTATCTCCTCCGTCTTTTTGCGAACACGACAGGACACCCATCCTATTCTTCAGTTGTCCTGTGTGTATCAGCCTTAAAGCTAGTTCTTGGGTCAACTCGACAAAGGCCTTTAGATTGCCTCTAAAGGCCTTCTGTGTCATGCTCGCCTTTATTTCGCCGCTCGTGGTTTCACCGAAGTGTCTTCTCATGTCGGCATCTACTTCCTCCGCCTCAGTTCTAGTGTCGAGGTCCAGGACTTGACTTTTACAATAAGGGTGTCCGGCTTCACCTTTTGCTTTAAGACCTTAAGGACGGGCACGCCTCTGTGTTTTCTATTGATTCCTGGTGTTATTGGCTTGCAGGCTTTATTTCTCTGTCCTCCTTTTGTGGCGCCGCGGTCGTGGCCGCTGTAGCGTTAAGCTTCGAAGAGCTTGCCTGAACGAGACTCAGTGTGGGCTCCCTCTCTCGCTTCCCTGCATGGGGAGTGGGAGATGTCACGTTTTCTTCCGTCTGAGTGACGCTTTGGTTCTTGCCTGAT
Source organism: Andricus quercusramuli (assembly GCA_932178445.1). Classification (NCBI taxonomy): domain Eukaryota; kingdom Metazoa; phylum Arthropoda; class Insecta; order Hymenoptera; family Cynipidae; genus Andricus; species Andricus quercusramuli. Next base: position 112,860 of record CAKNXH010063469.1, on the reverse strand, counting down.
TGGCAAGAACATGTTTCTTTTAGTATTGCAGAAATCGTTCATATTTTTTAATACGCCCTTCAACTAATCAATGAGCTCTCAGGACGCTTTCAAACTTCGTTCCACCCTAATTATGTCTTGTTTGTCCTTGAGGTGACTAGTCGACACGAGTCGGTCATTCACAGTACAGCATATTCGAATCATACTTTCGTTACGTACTCTCCTCTCGGCAATACTCGTCCTGATATCCCCTGATAATATAACTAACCTTCCATAATAATATTTTCATCAATATCAGCCAAATTATTAAAAAAAAGCATAAGTGGCTGGTAATGCCCGACTTTTCCCTATAAAATTACTATTTATTTGATCACTTTTTAGACACATTTTGTTAGTTTTTTTTATACCATTAAGCTATTTCCCTTTCGGGGTAGACGTGACACTACCCGATTCGGGTAGTGTTTCTAGGTGTATTATTTATTACTAGTATTACTAGTGTGGGCTCACCACACCCATAAGGGGCCAACAGCACGCAGTATTACCGAACGGTTACCCATCCAAGTATTAACCGCGCCCAACACTGCTTAACTTCAGTGATCTTACGAGAACTTGTGTTTTCAGCGTAGTATCGCCGTAAAATAAATAAAGTTTAATGACAATAATTACTATTCTCAGGGTGTGGTGAAAGTTGGTGCCGTGAATGGTGACGACCACAAATCATTGGGAGGAAAATACAACATTCGCGGCTTTCCCACAATAAAAATTTTCAGCAAAGGTCAAACAAACCCAGAAGATTATAATGGACCACGAACAGCCGCTGACATTGTTGATGCTGCGTTAAGTGCAGCCTCTCAAAAAGTTCGCGGTGTTTTGGGCGGTAAAAAGGGTGGCAGAAATAAGGTAAATAAATATATTATTTTTTTAATATTGAATAGAAGGCATGAGAATGACCATTCGTAGTTGGCACCTTAATCTTATTCTTTTATTTGTTATTTAGGTGCCAACGTCAAGTGGTCTTTATGCAATTGTCATTCTCATGTCTTCAATTAAATCATAACATAATATTTGACTATATAGTCCAGTCAATGAAGGTTCTGAAAAAATTACTGTATATACTGTAAAAAGTCCCCAACAATAACATGTTTTTTTAAATAATTCGAGAACGGTTGATATTAGGTCGAAATTGGTTATGTTAAGAAATGTTCATAATTTCATAGTGCACAAAAAAGGTTCCAACAGTTGTAGACGTATTATCAACTGTTACGCTATAGAATTGGATTAACTGTACAATTGCGCGATTTCTGAACAAATAAAGTAAAACTAAAAATATCCCGGAAAGAACTTCGGAAATAGATCAGGCGACTTGCACTGGAGCAAATGCATTTTCGTGTTAAAAAAAAAAACCACCAACCAACAAACATTAAAAATTATCAGTATAAAATGAGCTCAACTTCAGTGTACAATTTGATATGCTTAAGGGAATGCTTTTAAGATGAAACTTGTTTCAATTGTCCCTCCATATTTGCACAATATATTTCACAATTTTCAGGTCAAAATAATATTGAAGGCCTCTTTTAAAGCATCAAACAAGTAAATTTTAAAATTGAACTTATGATGCAGGCAGCAGCGATGATTATGAATCCTAATGGCAATCATGGGAGGGGAACAAGGAACGGCTACCCCGGTCTGTTATATTGTTGAGAAAAGTAAGCAAAAAAAAATTTCGAAGGGTTCAACATAATAGACCGAGGTAGCCGTTCTAGGCCCCCGCTCCCATTGTTGCGATTAGGACTCATAATCACCGCTGCTGCCTGCATCATAGGTTCAATTTTTAAATTTTCTTGTTTGATGCTTTAAAAGAGGCTTTAAATATGATTATTTTTACCTGAAAATTGGGAAATATATTATGAAAATATGGAAGAACAATTGAAAGAAGTTTCATCTCAGAAGCATTCCCTTAGGCATATCAAATTGTACACTGAAGTTAAGCTCATCTTATACTGATAATTTTTAATGCAAATGAATTGGTCGGTTTTTTTTTAAACAGGAATATGCATTCGCTCCAGTGCAAATCGCCTGAGCTATTTCCGAAGTTCTTTCCAGGATATTTTCCGTTTTACTTTATTTGTTCAGAAATCGCACAATTGTACAGTTAATCCAATTTTATAACGTAACCGTTGATAATGGGTCTACAACTGTTAAAACCTTTTTTTGTGAACTACAAAATTGTGAACATTTTTTAACATAACTATTTTCGACCTAAAATCAACCGTTCTCGGGTTATTTTAAAAAACATGTTACTGTTCAACACTTTCCATCATGGCGGCCGTTGCCGTACACATACGGTTGGGGACTTTTCACAGTATCTTTACAAAGCCATCTCCAATGTATCTGTGAAAAAAAATTCAACTTTTCCGAATTTTTCTTTTTTTTTAGTTAAATTTGTTCCTCGTTGACTGGATTATATAATGGTAAAGTTTTTTTCTGTTTCTTCACAGTCTAAAGACTCTAAAGACGTTATTGAACTGACTGATGAGAATTTCGACAAATTGGTTCTCGGATCAGAAGACATGTGGTTGGTCGAATTCTTCGCTCCTTGGTGTGGTCACTGCAAAAACTTGGCACCTCATTGGGCAACCGCGGCCACAGAACTTAAGGGAAAAGTCAAGCTAGGTGCTCTCGATGCCACTTCAAACACAATGAAGGTTACATTCTAAAATACTTTTTCGCTTGACAATATTTTTGTATTGCTTTTATATTGAAAAGGATCAAGATTAAGTGTCTTGAATTCGGCAATTTATAATATTCTAAGTTAAATCTTTCAGGCCAGCGAGTATGGAATAAACAGCTATCCTACCATTAAATTCTTTGCATCAGGTAAAAAAGACAGGGAATCTGCTGGCGAATATGACGGAGGTCGTACAAACAGTGACATTGTTAACTGGGCTCTGGAAAAGTTAACTGAAAGCATTCCAGCTCCGGAAGTTACGCAAATTACGAGTGAAAGTAGTTTAAGAAAGGCATGTGAGGATAAACCCCTCTGTATTGTTTCAGTACTACCTCATATCTTGGACTGCCAGTCAGAATGCAGGAACAGCTACCTAAATACGTTGAAATCACTCAGTGAGAAGTACAGAAATAAAATGTGGGGGTGAGTAATGCTTAAAATTGTCAACATTTTCAATATGAAATTCATATAAGCTACCTGCAATTCTTAAATTAAGGTAAAAGTCACAATGAGTGTAGCACACATTGGGGCCAAATCCTAAAAAGTTGAAAACAAGTCGGAAATCGATATTTCGATTTCGGGTATTTGAAGTGATGGGATGCTTAGAGTAATATTCCAAAGGTCTAATTCTACTAGGACGACGAAACTTTGAAAGACAATGTTAAAAATTTTTAAAAATTAATTTGATTGCTGTTTGTAGGTAGAATATCACCAAGTAGTACACAAATTATGTTAATAATGTGTATAAACAAATAATTTTGATGAAAATGAACGTGAAATTGGAACGAAAAACTAAAAAAATTGTTCTTTCCTAGAGTTCTGCTACCAAATCTATTGTAAGTTGTAGATTAAACTATTACCTAATGGAAAAAACAAAATCCAGCTGATAATAGCTGCCATCATACTATTGGTGCAAATTTTTGTCGTAAGAAACACATTTATTTTCCTTTTTACATTGAAAACGTGAAATATGGAAAAACGTTTTTTTTTGTCTCTAATATAAGTTCTAGCGTTTTAAAATACCTATTTAAGAGTGTACTTACATTATGGGCTGAGTCAGGCCCCAGCGAAGTTTGGGTACATTTCCTTTGACCATTTGAAAATTCATACTTCACTTTTAAGATGAATACACGTGCAGAAACTGAATCTACGACGTTGTAAGGAGAATCGTTTGGAAAATAAATAATTTTGTGTCTTTCCCGTCTACGTTGGAATTATTTTAATGAACGAGTCAGAATAGTATATTGTGTTACGACTCAGCAAACCACGTCTTTGACGTCCAAGGCTGCGGAGTGTTTGTACGGTTATGTTCATTTTAGTTTTAAATAGTATAGCAATGACAGTTCGGGGGCAGGGTTCGGTTCCAAGCTAAACGTCGGTAAAACAGTGACCGGTAATTTACCGACAAACGATAATCGTTCCGTGCTAATATGCCACTAGTCGATAAGTTGTTACCCGCAACAGATGGCGCCACCGTCTGATGAATTTTCGTGTCCGTATTAAGATGCAGGCCACCTTACTCGGTAAAAGATCAACGCGCAAAAAGGTTCACTTCCGTGCTAATTTACCCACAGTCGTTTTTAAACATATAGTCGGTAAATGTCACCTCAACTTTACCGCGAGTGTGTGACGCCGAAGTTCAGGTACATGCCACGGCGCGTCGTGGTGGGGTTCCCCACGCTCCCTATCCCGGCAGGGCATGGCGGGGACTTGTCTTTGAAAAGCCCATAACCAGAGACGCGCATTTCAGTTTTCATTTCAGTGATCTATTAAAAGTGTCTCAAGAAGAAGAAACAAAAGAAAGTGGCAATGGTTCTCAGTGGAAAAAAAGTAAGTTGTAATTCGTGTAGTGAAAAGTGTTCTTCATGCAGTGTAAAGTGTTGCTCTGTGCTAATGGGTTGATGTTATTTTGTGTTTTCAGGTTCCCAAGAAGTCTGAAGAGTCCGGAGAGACTGGCGGAGTGTCTGCTGAATCTAGTATGCCACAAATTCATGTGGCGATCCCGCTACCAAGAAACTTTGATATAAATGAGAAGCCCTTGGCGGTAACAAATTTAAAACTCTTTTTTTTTCGAATTTAAATTTGTCTCTCATTTCTTTTCACTGAGAGTAGTGATCCTAACTCTGGCATGTAGACGTACTGCGCTTATGCTTGGGCGCTTAAGAGAAACGTAATGTGACAGCTCGTTAGCATGGCAGTAAGCCGCACCATGCTCCTTTTACACATAGCTAGCGCAAGCGTAGAACCTCTACATGCGAAAGTTGGGGTCACTTTTTGATAGAATATTACACATTTTTGTTTGTTTTTTTAACAGGTATCAGTGGTTGTGCGTTACGACCACAGGTCATCCCCGTCAACGTCACTTCAATCACAAACACCTCAAACCTCATCATCATCATCATCATCCAGAAATAAAAGAAAGGCTCGTAGACCACGCGCTTCCGCAAGGTCATCGTCGTCTTCATCGTCATCATCGACGTCTTCAACATCATCAGGAAAAAAATCGCCTGCTTGTACACCACCAATACCAACACCGCAGCTATCATCGCTACCACTACCATCATCAATAGAATTACCAGCAGATTCATACCCCATTGCAGGCCATAAGCGTCCTTCATCACTACTCCCCTCCCTTTCAGTTCATGCGAAGTGACATGCAAAACCATCGCAATCCTCCCTGCCGCTACCACCTCCTAAACAGTTAGCCATATCCTCACAGCAATCGATGTTACGTGCAGACTTAAGATTGTCCGACGCAAGTAGTGATGATGATCATCCATCATCATCTTCCGCGAACATAAACAAAGCAGGCGCGACTCGATGTACTCAATTCACTGAAATGTAATGTAATGTAATTTCAAACACTTAGAGTCTTTTTTTTTCTTACAAATAATTTTTTTAAATTTATCCTATAATTTTTTTGAAACTGTAGCATAAAGCTGTGTTGCTGTAATTGTAGATGGATAGATAACATGTGAAATACATACTACGGGAAGCATGTATTTCTCAAAATATGTTTCTAAATAAAAGAGAAAAAAAAAACAAATTAAACTTTCCTCTATCATTCTATGTTAGCTTCTACTTGATTAGCATAAAAGGAACACGATGCGGCAAACTAGTACTATGACAATATTTTGTCATAGTGTGTTACTCTTAGGCTAATATTGCGCAAGTCTAGTAGATCAAGGCGCCAACAGTAGGTACGCCTGGATGCTATTGTATGTCCTGACTCTTCAAGTTCCTGTCATTTAGGAGAGTGTGAAAACTGTCCAGGTACTGCAAACTTGAAAGATAACATCACAAAAGCTTTTGATGAACATTGTATTAATGAAGTGAGGTTTGAAATTTGACTACAGACCGACAGATGTACTCTAAAGACTCTGGTAATGGATACTGATGAATTCGTAGATGATTTCTGTGAAAGGCTGTTGAAATTAAAAACTCATCACTTCATTTCAAAGGAGCAATCATCTTTTTCAAAAACCTGAAGGAAAATTTATTGCCTGGGGAGTTCTTGATTTCCTTCGATTTCGCTGAGAATTACGCCTTCATAATTCAGAATGCAGCGCAATCATTCCACTGGAATAACGACCAAGCTACAATATTCACTGTCGTGATTTATTATAAAAAAGATGGAGAGCTCAAGCACGTAAGTATCGCAATCATATCTGATAACATAGCTCATGACACGGTAGCTGTTCACGAGTATCAAAAGATAATAGTAGATTATTTGAAAACTCATTTCAGGCCAAAGAAAATCTACTATGTCACTGATGGTGCAGGGCAACATTTTAAAAATAAGAGTAGCTTTGTTAATCTCCAAACCCATGAAGAAGATTTTGGTATCCAAACTGAATGGCACTTCCATGGTACATCTCATGGTAAGGGTGCATGTGATGGTATTGGAGCGAATATAAAGAGACAAGCAGCACGATCAAGCTTACAATGTTCTCCGAAACATCACATACTCACTCCCCATGCTTTGTTTCAGTGGGCAAAGAGTAACTGTAAGGAAACCGAAATTTTTTTCAGCAGCAAAGAAAATCATGCCTTAGCCACCGAGTTGCTGAAAGCCAGATTGAACAAAGCTGTCACGATACCAGGTACATTACAGTACCACGCTTTCATTCCCACTCAAGATGGAAAACTTCAACTCAGGAAGTTTTCTTCCTCTGAGAAATACGACATCTTCTCGAATGGCAAAAAACAGAAACCGCAAAAGAGGCCTGCAAAGACAACAACTGTTGAAACTATCGCCAAAAAATCGAACAGGAAGACACATAATATTACTTAACTTTAAAAAGTGGCTCCTAAGCGTTGCACAAAGATTCTCGGCTTGAGCGCACTAGGGGAAATAGCGCGCTACTCACCCTATCACGGCATCTTGTTTACGTATCGTTCTATTACTCAAAGACGAATTAATTTGCCACTCTGAAAATTAGAGGTCTCATAGGAAAAAATCTGAGCTTTCTTTTAAAACTATTTTAAAGAAAAAAAAGGTGCCGAAATTTGAAAAAAAGTCAAATTTATTTTTGATTTTCAAAAATTCGGGTCAAATTTTGACTTTTTATGAAAATAATTATCACCACCAGAAAGCTTGTGAAAAAATCTATCGAAAATATTCAAGGTGAAATTTTGTTTCAGACAACAGGACAAAAGTTACAAACGTTTGAAAGTAAGGTTTTGCTTGAAAACCCCGTAAATTGTACCCCCTCCACTTTGATAAATAATCATCAAAATAAATTAATTTTTGGTGTGAGGAGTACTATCTAACAGGACTACAATTAGGCCAATTTTTAGCCCGATCGGACAACTTTCATTTTTGAGGTGGGTACACTTCAGAAATTATGCCCCATATGTGTGTGTTGACTGTTTATATGCTAAATTCCATACATGTAGGTGATGTACTAATGAAAAACATTTGAAAAAATGGCTAAAAAAAGAGAATTAAAAATTTTCAAAAGCACATATGATCGTTATCTATTCAATTACAATTCAATCATTGACAATCTGCTGATAATATTTATTTGATATATCTTTGTTTTTCTCACTGCTTTTAGTTCTAGGAGTGAAGTGTAGTCCAATAGCATCATCATCTTCTGATAGACTTTTTAATGGCAGAAGAAAATGCTACACATGGGTGTTGTTGCAAATAAGCACATCAGAATGATCCTCGTTTTGAACTAAAAGCAATTGATCTTCCTTTACCTCAATTTGAGATCAAGAAGCGAACAATAAAACAGATTTTACAGGTGAAAGTTTGCTAAATTATAATTTCTTTTTTTTTTTCTTTTAAAACATAACTGAATGCATACTTTTCCTAACTCTGTCATTCTTATATAGATTCCAGCAGACACAGCATACGATCCACTACAACCTGGTTATTTGGATATGGCACATGTTCCTCCAGTTACAACAAAATCACAATTTTCCCCGTTACATTCAATAGATCCAACCCTGTTACAATTAATTTTGCTACCACCTCCACCTCCACCATACGAATTTCAATAATTACCATCATTACGATCACAATTACCATCTTCATCAACATCGTCACATTCATCAATATTAACATCCTCACCTAAGCTGTCAACTTCTGGAAAAGAAATTTAGAAAAAACAAGAGTTATGAAATAATCTTCAATGATTCAAGAGTTGATATTTAAAACTGTACTGTAAGGTTTAAAAATAAAAATTTTTAAATACAAATATTTTTTGAATATGATCTTAGTCTAATCTAAAATAAATAAGCAATTTTCCTTCATGAAAAATGTGAAAATTTATTCACAATTTTTTTTACAATGTGTCATTAATATCAAAAGTTGTGTTTACTGCACATATTCAAATTCAAAATTATTATATTGTCCGCCAAGGTAGATGAAGAGTTTATTCGTTTTGGCTGCTTCTTCCAGGTTTTCAAACGTCTTCTCACGTTGTGCATCTTCAAATACTTTCATAATTCTGGCAGGTAAGAAAACGGAGAACCGGTTTTCTAATTCAGCGATAATTCTGGTGCCATATTTAGTTCGAACTTTTCGAACTCTTGTCACAACATGCTTCTTATTTAGGGTAAGGTCAGACAACGGTTTGGTAGGCATAATCTCAACCATTCGACCAACTGAATTCAGAGCTTTGAGATCCATCTTCCCCAAAGGCATCTCGATTTTTCTATTCGCCAGATCACAAACATTCACTTCGCTACACTTTGTTCAATGGAACCACACTGCAATCTTTCACTGCTTTAATAGTCCTCTATCCCCACTTCTCAGACATAACCCCACTCAATGCACATGCGCACAAATGTTCTAGAAGCTTCGAAAAAATCAGACTGTTGAGCTATAGTAGTGGCATTCAATACAGGTAATGGTCGTGAAATTTAATTGTTAATAACATTATTATTGACTTAGTGGTACCATCTATCAATGATATTAAATGTAACAGCTAGAAATATGAAATATTTTGATTTAGCTTGACTAATGCTTAACTTGTGGAGAGGTTTTAAAGTAATGAACACTTTCAATAACTTTAATTTTTCTATTCAAGAAAAAGACCGAACCTACTTTTATAAAGTAAAACCTTGAACTAATTTAACAAGGTAAAATCTTAGCCTAATTTGTTAAAAAAAACCTTCTTAAAACATGAATTCGCACTTATTATAAAAGTCTTTAAGCTTTGTATTTTTCAAACAACAATCTGTAGTATCAACACTTTTAGTCACATCATTAGCTTCATCGTTGTCAGCACTGCTTCCATCATAAATCCTGATGTTTGGCTGATCCTGAGGAGTTAAGAACCAGGTCTTGAGCGTCATGACATTTCAGACAGCGCAATTGTGATTCCAGAACTGGGTATGATGATTACGCGTGATGGAAACTGCATTGTGTAATTTCTTTAGCGAAGGACAGCCCAAATCCTCCAAATTGCGTACATTCAATCCAAACTCGTCAAACCATTTTTTCTTTTCAAGTCCTTTGACGTAAATAGCACAAGCACCAAGTAGTATATCTTAAAGTATAGTTCTTACTTCCTCGTAGGGTATGTCACCAGAAGTCCACCCGATACCGTGATAATTGCGTGACAGCCACAAATTTTAAATATTGTATCGAGCAGACAGAGAGTTCCAATAGCAGGGAGGTTCAAAGAGGTAGACCAGAGGTTGAGACTCCTTCTGGAGGGGAACTATAGCCACTTCCTTGGAGACGAACTGGTTGTTGGGCTTCTTGAAGCCTTGCAAGTCTACAATGAACTCCATTTCGATGAAAACTGAATTCTCTTACTAAAATCATCTACTTTATACCTTTTTTCCCCTCCACTATCATCTTAAATCAACTTCTTCACACTACCACTCAGTGGCTGGTACTGAATCATACGGTCATGTATAATTAGACAGTAGGCTGCAGTTTCAGCGGGAAAATTATCTGTAGATTCAAATTCCAAACGAACGTCCACTGAGGTCTGTTTGAGAAACTCATTTTGTTTTGAGCAATCAATGACACAGAGAGAAGCGTATTCTTTAAAATCACTTATTGGTTCAGGCTCTTTACCATAGTAGGCTACCTGAAAGTTTGCATACATCTCATACAGTAGTGCAAACTGATTATGGCCAAAGTCCAGATTTAAATTACCATACGGATAGTACTGTGAATTGAGGAACAACTTGACATTGGTTATATTGCAGTGATCGAAGCGATTAGCATATCTGGCTAGCCTATCCTTTCTACCTGTCTGGAAACCCAGTATAACGTAACGTGATTTTTCCAACTGAGTTGATGTTTTCACAGTCCATATATGTCTTGAGGTGGTGGGAATCAGGGGGTACTCATACAATTCCCATGAACGAAAACTCATAGTTGTGAGAAAATCTTTTCCAATGATGTTCAGCAAATTTATCTTTTGCTCATCCGAAGCCATTACATATGGTATCATCCATTCCACTTTATGAATTGAGATCTTATGTTGCTCTTCGTTTCCTGACGCTTGTCGTGCTTGAACAATGGCATTCAAGTCACTGCGTGATATTGTCAGGATGAGTTCATTCTTTGCGTTTAAAACGATCTTCCGATAGTCTTCAGCAAATCCTAGGATCATACTGAGTGGTATAGTGACATCAAAGTATCCCGCATTATCGGTCAGACGTTTCGTTCCTTCCGGAATGTCTAGCCATCCTGCATTCTCCATTAAATAAATTTTCCCAGGGGTAAATGAGACGTAGCTTTTTATGGTGCTAGTGAGACCGACATTTGTGCAACGATCAATCTCAATACCATTGAGTTCATAGCGAACTTCATCAAACAGATAGCAGATGGCATTGCTCACTAGTGCTGTGCTAGTAACAGCTGTTACTCCATCAGGCCTTGTCAGTCTTCCATACACATGCAGTGAACTCTTGCTGGGTAGTATACACAAATCTTGATGTTGGACAGCAATTCGAATTTCATCACTGTTGTTGAATGACGATGAAGCATAAGGCTGATGTGCGTGAATCTCATAGTGAGCTATGGACTCATCAAATCTCACTGGTGCTTGAATGTTTAGTATTTCTTCCATTTTTATTACAACAGAAGGAGATGATGAATATCTTGAATGGTCGCTTCAGTTTCTTTTTCCGCGAGGTTTGATCTTCAGACCAAGCTGTGTCAGAAAGAGCACGTTCTGAGGTGTTAGCGCCTTGCATGCTGCTTGAGAACTGGCGTGTTTTTCGCACGTTGACGCTGTTATATAAACACCTTTGCGATTGTACATTATACCCATTATGATGACTTGACGTGCAGTCGTATTGTTATCACCTCTCCTCGGAAATTCACCAAGTCTCCGTCTTGATCAACTATGCGGAGCTGAATTTGATGTATTGTCTTCACGGTGATTGGAAGGTAAATGACGTGTGACGGCACTTCAACGATCTTATATCCTGGTGGTACAACAGGAAAGAATTGATGAATCGTGTGCACTTTGCGATTGTTTATGTAAGCTTCAGTAGTGATATTACACTCAACTCGCAGTGCATTCACTTTGAGAATAGCCACAGGTAGATTCGAAGTATGAGTCTTATTGGCTTCGAGAATACGTGAAGCGAATCCCAACAATCGTGCAATAGAATCGTGAGGTTGAAAGTTTACTTTGCGATCACATTTTATCTCGCTGCGCAATGTGTTATTATTTGGCTTGATGTTTATTGTAATTCCGTCAATTGCTAGAGCTTTCTGGACATAACTCTCAATGTCTTCAATCTCATAGCTGCCAGTAGGTATGGTCACAACTCGATCACCAACATAGATTTTATTCTTTTCAGTGTCAACTTTAGGAATCGCATTAAATGTAAGCATTTCAACGAGTCCAAGTACATAGTTCTTATGAGGAGAGAGTTCTATTGGTAGAAAATACTCTGAGTCTAGCACAGAAGAGTTTCCTGTTATGGTGAGAGTAAATGATTCTTCCATGATCGTGTTTTTCTCTGGATTGACTCTAGTCCGTTCATTACATGTTCTTATATAGACAGTATTTGTCTTTTATATTTAGTTGTCCAGCTAGAAATTTTAAGCACAAGTGACCACATTCAACACTGTCATAATCCTGATATCTGTCATGATTGTATTTTATCACGCTACCATCACCTAGGCAATCTACAAGATCCAAAGGTGGCTGAAGATTACCGAAACTGTCAAAGTATAGGACATTATCACCGATCTTTCTAGAACTTACCCAGTGGGTACCTGGGCCGTGACTATCATCAAGGTTAACAATAGCTGACTCAATTTGACGAGGTCCCTTTACTGGTAGTTGATCGCACATAAATACTCCACGAAAATGTGAAATCTGTAGAGCTTTAGCATACTTTTAGACGGAGTCCCTGTCCTTTTCGGTAAGGTTTCATATGAAGACATAGTCCTTTTCTGTAGGGTTTTAGCTGTAAACCTTTTCCTAGAGCAATAGCCTCCATTGCATTGTTATGACGTTGAGCTTCTGCCAGTTGTTGCTTGGCTGCGCTGGCATCATTTACCGCCTTAGCTACACCTGCTGCTCCACCAGAGAGAGCTCCAAGTGCACTGAGTCCAGCAAAAATTGGAATCAGTGGCAAAACACCACCGACTTTCGAAGGGATTGGCAGAACACGTGAATTTTGCACTTGATGTTTATCGGCTGCACTTTTGACAGCTTCCTGTGCACCTCTGATTGCTGACCTGATTGCCAATTTTTCATCACTACTTCTTTTAATTGCTTTCTTAGCTGCATTCACAATCTTTCTAAATGCTATTACTTTATTTCTTGCAGCTGGTTCCTTTTTCACATTAGGTTTCTTCTTCTTTGAACTGGGTTTCTTCGTCAGCCCCATACCGAGTTTCGCTTTGGCATTCATAACGTTAGTTATTGCTAACGCTGCCGCTTTCTCGCTAATTCCAGCTTCTTTATCAAAAACGCGCTGCCAGGCTTTACTAGCTAGTGCACGATCTGCAGCGTTTCTCGCTTGAATGTTTTCACGATTTCGCGAGTATGCAATGTCGTGTTCTTTACACGCAGCGTCTAGAGGATTGATACCAGGATCACCTCTAGCAAGTCGTTTGGCTAGCTTAGTACCTGGACCACAGTATTGGTAGCCAGACAAGTGCAACTCAAACGGCAAGTTGTTTATAACTTTGTTGATCAATCCTTTACCTCGATGATGACGACGTGACACTTTGTTTCCTTTACGGTGCACAACCATTCTTCACTGAGCGAAGGTAAGCACGCAACTGATGTAAGAATTATATAAGGGCTGTATTTATAGCTTTCATGACAGTCCAGTTCAAGATGCGCTTTAAGACACAACCCGTTAAACTTCCAGTTGGCAACTTTGACACCTTAGTTCAATCGGAGAAAAAGACGGTAAAACGTCATGGCAGCCTAGTACTAGACAGCATTCGAGCAGTATTATGTGGACCATCAAAATGTGGCAAGACGAATATATTACTTGTGTAATGTAGAAGGTGTTGAATATTTTCCTTTTAGTGAGCATGAAGATGTAATACAACCAAGTGAAGCTTAAGCAAATTCGATAATTGTATTTGACGATGTGGCCTGTGAGAAACAGAATAACATTAGAGCCTTCTTCTGTATGGGAAGACACGCTCATGTTGATAGTTTTTACTTATGTCAAACTTACGCTCGAATTCCTAAACATCTTGTTCGAGATAATGTCAATATGTTGATACTTTTCAAGCAAGATGAGAGGAACTTGAGATATGTGTATGATGATCATGTGAATACTGATATGAGTTATTCTCAGTTTCGAGACTTATGTTCCTCATGTTGGAATGCTGATAGGTATGGATTTGTTGTAATTGATAAGGACAGTGAGTTCAACAAGGAAAGATACAGGAAAGGTTTTGACTGTTTCATCTCTCTATAAGTACATGTCATGTAGTGAAAATGATGTCATTATAAATTGACACATCAACACGTCAACATGTCAAAGTTTCACAAAGAGACGGAGGTGCTCCGTCAAATCGCAAAAGCTAGTGAGGCGATTCGGCGTAAACATGGAAAGCTCAAAATGGGTAAAGAAGCCACTGAAAAGATCATGAGTGAAACGTTTTAAGCCAATCGTCATGCCACTGCACAAACTGGTTGACATATCGAATCCTTCAATTAAGAAGCAAGTCCAACAAAATGAGCTTGTAAAGAAAAAGGACGAGGAGGATGAGCAGGAGAACGAGGATGACGAGCAGGAAGAGGACGATGATAATGCTTCGTTTATGACTGCTGATGCTGAAGGAGAGCAAGATACAACTATGCTTCAAGAAGATGCCGTGATTGAGCCTGCTGATAACTACGAGTATTTAACAAACAATTTTCTCAGGATGCTGCAACAAAATAGGAAGCAGTATTTGGATACGGTTTATGGTGTGCGGAAACTCAATGATGGCAGTCTTATGATTGGTGACAAACCCATTAGTTTTGAGCCCGTGAGAATAATGGATACAAGTATTTATTTACCGTCATAGATATTTTCTTCAAGTACGCCTGGGCGGTTCTGGGTAATCTATACTAGTGCAGGGTCGTATACCAAAAAACTTACACACTGATGAAGGTAAAGAATTTTATAATTCACATTTTAAAGATCTTATGCAACGATATAGTATCAATCTCTACTCAACGCATAGTAATATGAAGGCGTCAATCTGTGAAAGATTTAATCACACGCTTAAGAATAAGATGTGGCCACAATTTAGCTTAAGAGGCAACTATAAGTGGATAGACATTTTGCCTACTCTCATCTCCAAGTACAATAATACCAAACAGCGATCAATCGGTATGAAGCCAAAAGATGTCAATGTCGAGGATGGAGAGGAGCTGAAGCAACGCTTAAAAAAACTGCGAAATATACCGAGGAGAAGACCAACATTCAAAGTTGGTGACAAAGTTCGAATCAGCAAGCACAAGCACGTTTTTGAGAAAGGATACACTCCCAACTGGACAACAGAGATATTCACTGTGGATCGAGTTATGCTTACGAATCCAGTGACGTACAGGCTCAAAGACTATCAAGAACAACCCGTTGCTGGTGGATTTTATGAGCAAGAACTTCTCAAAGTTAAACATCCAGACGTATACCTTGTGGAAAAAGTAATCAAGAGACGTGGTAATAAAATATTTGTAAAGTGGCTGGTTTTTGACAATTCACACAACAGCTGGATAGATAAATCAGATATGTAATCAACTTTGTGCAATGTTAAATCAACTCTGTGCAATGTCGAACCAATGATGAATCAATGTTTAACCAACGATGAATCAATGCTGAACCAACGATGAATCAATGTTTAACCAACGTTGAACCAATGATGAATCAACGGCAATTAAATATTAAACTAAATTATGAGATTTATAATACTAAGATTACGCTTGTGCTAACTGGATGTAAGATTTTTGGTAAATAAAAAAGCAATTCATATACATATAACATGTTTTTATTCAATATAACCCTTATACCTACTATTTACAATTATTTACAACTTAAACCTAATCTTTTACCAGAAGTTCTAGCAATTCTTCGTCACTATCACTCAAGACATCATCGACATCCATTGCACTGATTCTATAATGCCCCCATGCGAGGGTGTCTGTACTGTTTGGGAGTAAGTATCGCTTATCGTCATAAGGACTTAGTGCAATCTTTTGTTGTTCAATAGTTTCGACGTTGTGTGGTCTTGACCTGATCACATATTGCGTTCTAGATTGGATACTCAAATTTCGCAAGCATTCGGTGTAATCATCGAAGGTAATACTTTTCTTTACAACAGCTGCTTTTACACCTTTGGCTTTTTTAACGAAGTCCTCACCATTGACACGGATACTATACATCTCACTGCGCAAACCAACAAATTCTGTAATTATTTCACCATTACATTCATCTTTCATCAAACCCAAAACTTTCTTGTTTTTTTGCGGCATTCCAAAAACATTGTCTCGAGGGTAATCAGATGTGTCGAATTGTTGAATATTCTTTTCCATATCTTCTTTCATGTCGGCATAAATGTCCTGGCACTTCACTTCATATATTAAACTGTCTGTGTCAGTGTGCAAGAGTTTGCAATTGTTACGATATTTTTTACGCATGTAATCCTAGTGAAAATCATAAATTAGGATTTTAGACACATCCAGCACTGTCAGACCCACATAGATTGGCTTATTGAACAAAACTTCTGTCTTTCTTAACTCTATAGCCATGAGATTTTCACTGAAAATGGCTCGGCTGTGGAAGTTCGGTTTATCTATGAGTGCTTCAGCTCCATACCTACCCTCCCATTTCACCACGAGTTTCACGTTTACATGCTTTCGTACGTTCTCCATTGTCTTACCGTAAACTGCATTATTCATCAATTTGTACAAGTTCTTTTCGAATTCATTTTTAGCTTGTGCTCTCTTTTCTGTATTGAAATCTATGTAACTCTTGAGCCATGTTGACTGATTGATTTTAAGTACTCTGTGAATTTTGAGTAATACAAGACCGTTTGCAAGAGCATGTTTGAGAGCTCGGTAATGGAGAACGTACTTATGTTTCAGTAGGAGGCTAGTAAGAAGCTTCTCCTGGTTGAAACCCGGTGGTTTTGAGTGTTCCGGACAGAACGGTAAGTCATTATGCTCATCGTGAAGCTCGGGTGGGTAGTACAAATCAACTTCTAGAATATAACCAATGGGTGAATCATTTGGAATATTGAAATCAAAATTTTCCAAATTTGTTACCCTCTCGAAACCCCCGTAAGGAAGCGGTTGTCCCATTGCCCAACCATAAAGGTTGTTTGCATCAAAATATACAATGTAGATGATCTCACCTCTTTCATTGAAAACTTTCATATACTTGTTGCTGGCAATGGTGTATCGGTTGGAGCATTGACTCACTCCACCGTTTTTACCATTCTCGATCATCAATAGCATATCAACGTCAGTCAGGAGTTGCAAGCTTACCCCTGTATACTTAAGCATGGCGTCCCATGTGAAGCCAGGAGTCGTGTAGTAATGTGCTGGATCGAGACCGTAAGCTATGAGACACTGTTCTCGGAAATTTTCAAAGACATCAGCCAACAACAACACATCAGTCTTCATGTATAGTTTCACGTATTCGCCGAGAGTTTTGACATTGAATGTATACCATACCGGTTGTGCATGTTCGTAATCCTCATCAGATATTGATGAGTCATTCAGGGTACTGTGAAACTTTTCTTTTGGTGGAAGCTTGTTTTCTTTCTGTCTCGCCCTCGAGTCCAGGTATTGATAGGGGATAACACCTTTCCTCGTTAGAAGTTCAACTTTCTCACTCTCCATTCCAGAAAACATTGCACTCACAATTTTATACTCAGTGAGATACGATGCTAACGTTTCCAAGGACGATGCCATGAATCTGAATGAGTCGATGAATCGGAATTTTGTCTGTGTTCCCTTAACATATTTGGTAAAAGATATGTATTTTTCCTTATTTAATGCCAGAACTTTTACTTTTCCTTCAAATTATGTAGCAATCTCGCGGATGATAAAGTGAGCATCATACCCACTCAAGTTGTGGAACACAACAGGTATGATGTTGGAATCTTGGTAAGCTAGATTACAGTGTTCATGTGCAGGACCTCGATATTTTCCTGTCAGGTGACAGTGATCGCGAACCTTCTTCATCGGTGGATGTAGAGCTTTCTGACAGATGTGACAAGTAGTGGCTTCAAAGAAAGTTTCCTGTTGCCTTGGTGTTAGTTTCTGCATCGGAACTGGAAATGCCCGTATTTTCTCACATTTATTTGCAATTAAGTGTAACTCCAGAGCAAACCACTTTGCTGGTTCCAGACCTTCAGGACATGAGTTGTAGAATGATAGTGAATCATTGTAACTGCACTTGAACAAGTACCCGATGTAAAAAACTTCATATTTCTGGAATACTTTAGTGTTTCTTATCTGTTTTCGTACGTCTCCACTTGGTATTAATAGGGACTCACAATCTGCATAGATAATGAATGGTACTTTTTCTCTATGCTTGAAATTTTTGAATTCAATTATATTTCTACCAGGTTTTGGTAGCATTATTTTACAACCATTCACTTTTTTACAATCTTCCCTATGAGCTACTAACTTCTCTATTTTTGAAAAGTAGTGCAAGCATCGTTCACAGATATGTTTTCTTCCATCATGTTTCGATAGCTGACAGCTAACTAATCCAGAAAGATCTTTGACCCATACATAGTGGAAGTTGAAAGACTGGGTTCTGCTATCCTGTTGATTGCTTTCTTCTTCTTCATCACTGCTGTCTTCATTTACATATTCCTCTTCAACTCGGAGGAGGTTTACATGAGTTTCCCTCACCTGCGAATTGAGATGAAGAGGAACCACTATCAACTTGTGCTTCTTTTTAATCAAGCCATAAATATTCACTGAAATGCCATTTTTTGTTTCAAATTTTGATACATCTTTCATTGCTACGGGGAAATTTATTCCAGAAAAGTTTAATTCATCCTTTTACTGCTGATAGCTGGACACGCGTTTAGCAATATCTTTTCTGCTAGGTGGATATATGGCTGATAATATAGCCTACTTGAAGCACTTGTTGTCGTTCATATTTTGCACGTCAACACATGCTTCTTTTCTCTTGATCCGTAAAGGAAGATCAATGTAAGAGCTGCCTTTCATAGGGTTTAGTTTGCTGATATTCACTTCTAATTTCACAATAGAGTGTAAGGTCCATCCAGAGTCTTTCTCTTGAAACTCCTCCATTTCAGTTAAGATAGGGTATCTTGCGTTGTTGATAAACCATATTTTCAAATCCGTGGTGACGTATATCTCTTCATTTTTTGATATAAAGTTCTTTACATCAGGATCCTCCTTACCAATCTTTAGATAATATGCATTAAGCACAGTGTTGATTTTAAATGCTCTATGTTCACGCGAAGATCGGCCTACATGTATAACAAATAGAACTTGGGCGTCATCAAGAAAGGCAAGAACATCCTTGTGAACCAGGTTGGCTGCAATGCATGTTTTCACTCGACTATCGAATGCTTTGTCGACGTCGATCCACTGCACTCGATCGTTAATGTCTTTGGGTTTCTTCTGAAGTCCGCTACCCTTTTTAGCGAGAAACTCGAATCGAGCTTGACATTCCAAGTGTTCAATAATATTTAGACACTTTCTTTTCTGATTTATTGACAGTCGTGGTATACATGGCAATTCCTTCCGCACTGCTTTTAAACATAGTATACACTGTTTCCGCCGTCGATTAACTTCGTTTAGTTGTGCGTTCCCCGACGATGATGATGAAAGCAGGGTCAGTACTTCCTCCAAAGCAGGAATAAGTTTTACACACTCATCGAGGATCATTTTCTACTAGATGTAGACTGTATAAACTAATAGTGTTTTAACTTCACCAGTTATTCTTTTTGTTTTGATAATTTTTATATTTACTATCCACTTTCACTGCCTCGCACGATAGAATGACGGCACTCTGATCTGTTGTCTCCTCTTATAGTCCACTATCCCCAACTCCACCAATACCTCTAGAAGGTTCTAGAACTTAAGGATTCCCCTAGGCGTATGCGTCATTTGAATTCACCATGTGCGACTTTGAATTTTCCTATAATTTAACTGACTTGATGGTGGCGCCATCAATTGCTCATAACAACTTATTAGCTGTTGACATCTTAGCACGGATATGAACCATCATCTTCTGTCGGTAAATGTAAGGCGCCTCTGAATATGGGCCGGAGACCTCACGACGAGACGCCGTGGCATGTATCTGAACTTCAGTGTCATACTCTCACGGTAAAATAGAGATCACATTTATCGACTGTATGTTTAAAAACAACTGTGGGTAAATTAACACGGAAGTGAGCGCCGTGGCATGTACCTGAACTTCGGCGTCACACGCTCGCGGTAAAGTTGAGGTGACATTTACCGACTGTATGTTTGAAACCGACTGTGGGTAAATTAGCACGGAAGTGAAACTTTTTGCGCATTGATCTTTTACCGACTAAGGTGGCCTGCATCTTAACAGGGACACGAAAATTGATCAGACGGTGGCGCCATCTGTTGCCGGTAACAACTTATCGACTAGTGGCATATTAGCACGGAACGATTATCGTTTGTCGCTAAATTACCGGTTACTGTTTTACCGACGTTTAGCTTGGAACCGAACCCTGCCCCCGAACTGTCATTGCTATACTACTGTTTTAGTTAGTCAAATAAAATCTTTTTAAAGAAACGGTCAAAAATAAAAGCAGAACGAGGGTGTGTTTGTCTCTCCCTCTCTCGCCCTTTTGTGCCAACGATATGTCAAATCAAAATTTCAACAAAAAAAGTTCATTTTCAACCAAATAATTGAATTTCAAACCAAACAGTAAAATTTGCAACCAAACAGTTGCATTTTTAACCACACAGTTGAATTTTTAACTAAATACTTGGACTTTCAACCAAATAGTTGAATTTTCGAGCAAAAAAGATTTCAATTTTAAATAAAAACAGAATGAATGTGTGTTTGCCTCTCTCTATTTCTCTCGCGCGGACTTACGTGTTGCTGCGTGTTACCGGCCGGCATGTTCTGTACAACTGTATCGTACAGTCTACAAACACCTGTCATATGTACCGCTCATGCGTCAGAAGAGAGAGAGACAGGAGAGTCTCGCCGCTTGGACTAAATTTAAGAGTAAATCCCATTCATTAAATCTAAATCAAAAGCACGATTAAATATTATATAATTGCTGAGTATTATTAAAAAATATTTACTCGTCCAATAGAAATTTTTGAGAGCCAAAAGTCCGAGTTTTGTCGTTTACCTAAATTTCTTGTAAGGCAGAACGTCAGATTCCATTAGGTATACAATTGAATATAATGGAGTCTGACGTTGCATCTTATAACAAATGAAGATTAACGACGAATGTCGAACTTTAGGCTTCCCAAAAATTGATATTGCACGATTAATAGTATGTTGTGTACCTACACGGAGAAAAGAATCTAAGTGTGTTAAATATGTTATTTTACATTTTGTATGTTGAGCTATTCCTATTAAAGTACAAAATTTTAACGTGCAAAATTGGCTGGAAGTTCGTGCTATATTTGCTTGAACTTATACAATTTTAACGTGGCAAGTCTCTACACTACCAAAGCATAAAGCCCATGGTAATACAGCTCGAGCATATGCTTTGAAAGTAGTATCGCCGTGCGAGAAAAACTCTCACTTGATCGTACTATGGTTGTAAGAAACCCTTGCGATTTCGGTATGGGTTTCTTACAACGGGAACGGAGGTCTTAAGCCAGGCCTACCAGCGCTTGCTGTCTCGCAGGTATGGTGGAAGAATACGAAGCGCAAGAAACCCGTACCGAGATCGCAACGGTTCCTTGCAATCACACCACGGTTAAGATATAAGCTTTTCTCTCTCGGCAAGACCGCTCTTAGAGCATGGGATGTTTAACTTCCCTAGTACAATACATAATCATGTTTAAAATGCATGAATTTAGCTAGGCTAGCAAGAGAAAAAAACCTTTTACAAACGCATGAGAGGTACCCTTTTTCTATTTTACTTAGATTTTTTCCTTTATATAGAAGAAAATTCAGTCTTTTTACTCGAGTGCGAGTTTGCAATGAAAGGGCGTAGACGAGCGCGAAGGTCATCCTTGGTTTTGTAACAAAGGTACACTGAGAAAAAATCCCCTTCTCCCAACACGATGCGTCGTGTTGAGAGTTTTCGTTTTGCCGTAACACGGCGATCGTGTTGGCACAACACGATGCAAGTTTCGGGAGAATACTTCTTTAAGTGTTACGGAAAAACGATGGGATCGTGTTGTGGCAACGCAATCATCGTTTTCAGACGTTGAATGCAAAGAAAATATGAGAGCCACTGCGTTCTCTGAAGTGGCGAGGCATACCCCCCTGTTTTTCTCCTCTGTCTCGGAAATTGCAAGTCACTCATATGTGCCGTATAATTTTGAATGGAAAGTTTGAAAAAGCCCTTCAATAATATCATTTGCCGTTTTTTCATCTCCAAAGTAAAATATTATTCTAACTTTCTACTTTAACCTTGAAAAACAAGAACTGTTGTCACTCGATTTCTCGCCTTGCCATCAGGAACGACATTTTTTGAAAATATTATCATTTATTTACACAAGAACTCCAATATAGGGCCCTCTGATTTAATTCTTCTTAGAACTGCTGGCCCAGGCAGTTTCTCAGCGCACAAGCAATCTCAACAATGCGAGGCCATCCCGCACCATTCATTTTGCGATGAATTTAGTGCGACGGTCACCTTGAGGCAACCCCGGAACTGGCATTATATTGGAGTTCTTGTGTAAAAAAAATTGGAAAATTGGAAATTTACCTAGCCCGTTGAAAATTAGTTGTTTTTTTTTTTTTTGCTTTAAAATGAAGTCTTTGAATGAAAATGTAAATTTTCCATTTTTTGTTCAAAAAGTTATCTGTTAGTTGCAAATTCGTCTTTTGTAGTAGACAACTAATCTTAATGAATTACGAATTTCTTTTTTTAATAAAACTCAACTTTTTGGTCAAAAATTAACTTTTTCGTTGAAAATTCAACTGTTTCAGAGAAAATTTTTATTTTCGTTTACAACTTAAACGATTTGGATGAACTTTCTTTTCTTGACTGAAAAATCTTTATTCGTATAGGATTCGTATTTTTTGTTCTAATTTATTTTTTTTTACCGGAAATTTAACTTTTTCATCCTTGGTTAAATATTTGTCCTTTTTAGTTGAAACTTCAACTATTTGTTTCAAAATTCACATATTTTGTTAAAAATTCATCTTTTTTGGTAGAAAATTAGTCTCCTCCGTTGAAAATTCGCGTGTCTGGTTGATAATTTATTTATTTTATTGATATTCAACACACTGCTTAAAAATTTAAATATTTTGTTAAAACTTCGTGTTTTCTTTACATTCTCATCAGAGAAGGTATTCGATTTGTGTACCATTTGCCCCCCCCCCCCCCTTTTAACAAATGTCCACGTTTTGTGACCCCCTGAATCCGAAAAAAACAGGTTATTACGAAGGTAATGCCGAGGAGGGAAATTGGGAGATTGGAAAGCCGAGAAGAAGGTGAAGCACAATAAAACGAATTTAGTAATGTTGTAAAAGGCTATTTATTGCCACTCACATGGCGAAGCTGGCTGTCAGCCCGTAGCGGGTGCTGACGAGCGAGAGTTTCCTCGTAGAGGATGAACGAGCCGGTGGCTATCGAAGGTGGCCAGGAGAGAGCACACGGTGGCGTCGAGTGAGGAGAACACCAATAACGCGCACAAGGAGGAAAGCGGCACGTTAGCGGGGGGTTTGGGTAATATACCTTTGATTTCCGTAATGTGTTTGTCCAAGTCTGATATAGTCTAAAAAAAAGGGATTTATACAAAAGTTTGCAAAAAATCTGCTGTTTTCCTCTTGAGGTTTGCTTTAATAGTTTTAAATCTAGTCAATAATCATGTCAATAACCATGAGTCTGAGGTTGTAAAGTTTTCCTCAATTCAAATTGTTTTTCGTTGTCAAAAAGGTTACATGGTATGTAAATAAATTTGAGTATTAATCCTTAGCGAAATTGATATTATAGTTCTTTAGAATGTCCCTAGTTTTGTGCTTAAAATCCCTGTTCTCTCGTTATCTTTTTCGCTTCTGATGCTCCTCCATGGTTATCTTCTTTCTGAAACAAATATGAAAAGAAAAACAAAAAAATGCGTCCGTGTAGTCAATTGTCGTGGAGATTTGTTTTTTTTTTAGAGTCGATTGTCCTTTGAGTCTTTGGTTGTTTGAGTTAATTGTTCTTTTATTTAGGTATTAATTATTAAAATTGTAAATCCCGTTGAAACTATGTAATTAAGTTTATTAACAAAAAGTCAGTAAATTTCTTTCCTGTTACAGGATTTTTAATTCTGCGTTCTACTGTTTGTACTTCCTTTCTAAGGTTTATATTTCTTCTTGTATTGTCGTCTTTTTCTTTCTTCTTAGAGAAGAATGTTACTTCTGTCGTGTATTGGGAGTCAAAATGCTGTTGTCTTTCAAATTGTTTGTTAGAGTCGTTTTACAGTAGTTGTGTTCAGAGTGTTGTTTATAGTTGTTCGAGTTCATTTGTGTCGCTAATGCCATTCATCCAGTGCCATTTTTGCTTTTGTTCAAGTGTCAATATTCTGACTTAAACTCATTAATATTTCCTACGCCTATGTGCCATTACCTGTATTGACATTTTCTAATTTAAAACCATTTGTATTCCATTCTCCAATGCTTTTTCCCTTTACGTTTTTAAATTCGTAAATCGTTGGGGAAATTTTATTTTTGATTATAAAAGGACCTTCATACTGGTCGTAAAGTATACTTGCCTTTTTATCCGCTTTGCTTAATAGTTTGGTTACCCTTTGTAAAACCTTATCTCCTATTTTAAATTCTAGGGGTTTTCTTCTTAAGTTATAATTGCTAGCTTGTCTGTTATTTGACTGGTCTAAATTTTTCTGGACTTCCTCTTTAATGATTTGTAACTTCCTCAGCCTATCTGTCCATTTGTCCACGCTTTGGAACTCGATTTCGCTATCGTTTTCTATATTTTTTCTGAGCGACTGAATTGGATCTAGTTTGCGACCTAGATTTAAAAATGCTGGGTTAAATTGTGTCGACGAGTTTTTGCTAGTATTTATAGCGAACTGCAAATCATCTATGTGTTCGTCCCAGGTGGAATGGTCGTTGTCTATGTATGTTTTAATAATCTGTTTTATCGTCCTATTGTTTTGCTCAGTCGGGTTTGCTTGGGGGTAGTATTTTGGCGTTTTCGTGTGCCCGATACCGAATTTTTCTGTCAAGTCTCTTAGTGTTTTGTTGACAAATTCTGTGCCATTTTGATCGGTAACTTTTTCATTTTTCCAAAGGTTACTGTCACTATCCTTATATTTTTCCTCGTATTTTTTATTGTAACATATTTTTCCCAAATTTTTTTTTCTTATTATTAGATTTGATTCTTGGTTTGCCTACTGTATCTGAGTCTTTTATGCTTGACTCGTCGCTAGTGTCTTGGGTGGGGATGCTCTCTAGGGGTTGGAATTTGTTCCTTGTAGAGATGCTCATTAGGCTTGGGATATCGTTTATAGTGTTTTTTACCGGAATTTGGGCGTTTTTGTTTCTTGGGATTGGTTAGGATTGATAGGTACTATGGGGATTTCACTATCTTCTAACTTTCGATTATTTTTGTTAAGCTCTCTGGTGATTTTGAAATTCATTTTACATCCGAATTTCGGTTTAATGTTTATTTATATATTTTCTTCTGTTTTACTCAATGTTTCGTTCCTAATTTTTACATTTTTACCTTCTTTATTCTCTTTTGTTAAAGGTATTAGATTTGTGTAAAATTTGCCCCCCCCCCCCCCCCCCCGTTTTTAACAAATGTCCACGTTTTGTGACCCCCTGAATCCGAAAAAACAGGTTATTACGAAGGTAATGCCGAGGAGGGAAATTGGGAGATTGAAAAGCCGAGAAGAAGGTGAAACACAATAAAACGAATCTAGTAATGGTGTAAAAGGCTATTTATTGCCACTTACATGGCGAAGTTGGCTGTCAGCCCGTGGCGGGTGCTGACGAGCGAGAGTTTCCTCTTAGAGGATGAACGAGCCGGTGGCTATCGAAGGTGGCCCAAACACGGACCGTGGTGGTGGCTGGAGACCTTCCTTGGCATAGCGTCTTCAGGACCAGGAGAGAGGACACGGTGGCGTCGAGTGAGGAGAGCACCAATAACGCTCACAAGGGGGAAAGCTGCACGGTAGCCGAAAAGCAAGAGCGTTCGACGTTGAGACGGGCGAGCACAGACTGAGGAACTGCTGTGCTGTTGCTCGGGACTTCGGGTCCCCTCGGGGGATTCCGTTCCGTCTCGGGTGCGGCCCGGCAATCCTTTAGTGTAGGGTCGTACCAAGTCCCGCGTTATGGTAACAATTCTGTTACAAGGTTTTTACGAATGTGTCTGTCTGTATGTCAGTCTGTATGTCTGTCTGTGAGCATGATAACTTTTGAAAAAATTGACAGATTGGATTCGGCTTTGGTATAGTCTTCAAGTGTCCTCAAATGAATGTCAAGTTCGTTAGCCAGCCATTTTGGATAAGAATTCAAAAAGTGAGCGCATTTTCAAAATTTTTGAGACCATCTTTTTCAAGATTTAAAAATTCTATGTACGGCTATTAGTAGTACTCAAAAAGACGAACAATTTAACTCTAATTTTTTTTTTATAAAAAACCAAAAATTACCCGAGTTATAGCATTTACAAAATTCCAAAAAATAAGCAAAAATGAACAATCGTTCATTTTTTTTATTTCAATCGTTCAACACGTAGTTTTTATTTTATTTTAAAAAAACGATATTAAAAATAAAAAATAAAAATTTTGGACAAACGACACAAACTGCGAAAAAAAATAATGAGACAAAAGTTGTTCATCCAAAAAACCGCTACAATTTTGTTATTAATTATTTTTTGATAGGATGTGTAGTTGTTTTTGTTTTATTCGTAAAAAACATTTTAAAAAAATATATAATTTTTAAACAAATGGCACAAGCTATGAAAAAAATGAATAGAAAAAAGTTGCTCTTTCAAAAAAGAGTAAAAACTCATCCAAATTTTTCACCAATAGTTTTTTGATAGGACGTGTAGTTTTTGTTTTAATTGTGAAAATAGTTATTTGTGATACATGTGCGTAAAATAGGTGATTGTGTGCGAGTGTGAATATTGCAGCATAAGCCGGAGGCTCGAAGCATGAGTCGATGGTTAGCGCACGAGCGAAGCGAGTGCGAAAACATGACGAATGCTTCGAACTGCAGGCGAATGTTGCAATCACACGAGTTACTTATCACCTAGGCGCACGTGTATCACACGCTATTTTTTGCAACGCCCGTCCGAAAAAGTTTTTAGGAGGTGGTAACGAAAAATACTAATTTTATATTGCATAGAGTGGAGTAAAGGAATAAAAAAAAAAATTTTAATGTTTGAAAAAAAATTTTCGAACAAAAATTTTGTGCAAAAAAGTTTGGTGAAAAAAAAA
>CAKNXH010063469.1:66346-85547 GCA_932178445.1 Andricus quercusramuli | reverse complement strand
GGGGGGGGGGGGCTGCGAAACCCTAAAAACAAAACTTCAATCATTAAAACATCTGTTCAAGTTGAATGTAAAATTATTTCAAGAAGATACCAACACCAGCGTTTAAAGTTACCTTTGCCAGTGTCTAAAGTACCTCATTTCAAATGTGCGCATGCGCAGCTTTTTTACCAGTCTAAAGTAAGCCATCTTCAAACTGCGCATGCGCGAAAATTGTTTCGCGCACAGTCTGCTCAAATAAGGTCCTTTAGGCACCATCTACATGCATGCAAACGTCAACTTTAGAGGTGGGTGTTGCAAAAATAACATTAACCCTAATTAGTCGCACTTCAGTAGAACCGAATAATAGTCACACTGGGTCCTAATGAGTTCTAAAAATCTAAGAAAATTGCTAGGTATTATTTAAGAATTGCAAAAGATTATCATTTAGTTTTTGTAGCCAAAATTAATTGTTTCAATATTTAAATAAAATGGGTACAAGGTACGAATATAGTAATATAATAGTACACAAGGTACGAAAAAAAAATTTAAACAAAAAAGTTGATCACCCAAAAAGGATCGACAGATTTTTTATGAATAATTTTTAGATAGGAAGAGTATATTTTCTCTTAATCGTAAACAATTAGATTAGCAATAATTTTTGTTGTTGAAAAAACGAGACAAGAGACGAAAAAAATGAAAAGATAAAAGCTGTTCAACCGAAAAATGTCTACAAATTTGCTATAAACTCTTGTCATAAAAATATATTAAAAATAAGAAAATTAACTTTTTGGAAAAAGTACGCAAGCTACAATAACATTTTATTCAACAAAAATTGTAGCCTAAATTATATCTAAAAATTTTCTTAGAACTACCTTACGCTAAGATGCGTATTTTTAGTTTAAATCGTAAAAAATAGCATTGAAAATAAACAAATCAAATTTATGGAAAAAGGCCACAAGTTGCAATAAAATGTTTAATAATGCATATTATGAATGGTAATAATATAAATTTATTGAAATGATATATTTTTCAGATAGCTGAGAATTAAAATTGGTGCAAAATAAGGAACAAATATTAAAGTATTCATGAAAAATAAAATTCGTTCTTTATTTTACAATATCTGAATAAGCAATCCCAGGCCGAGATACAGAAATAAGTGTAATATACATTTGATATAATAGTGTTGAACAGAAGATCGCATTTTGGACAAAATCGAGTGTGAAGCACGAGATACGAGATGAGAATGTGTTCGTTAAAGCCGAAGGAGCTTTAACAAAAGAGCATTAACAATCACCAAATTACAGTTGTCGATGCTTTGACAGTTTTTTACAAAGTTTCTAAGCTGAAAATGTAATTTTTTATTTTTATTTAAAAATTAATCCTTGATAGTTAAAGATTAGTTTCTTTGGCAGGAAACTAATATTGGTGGTTTGAAATTTCCGCTTGTTTGTTGTTAAAAATGCAAATGTTTGGTTCTAAATTAACTTTTTTGTTGAAATTCATATTTTCGGCTTGTAAATTGGACAGTTATAGCGAAAATTTGTCTTTTAGCTTGAAAATTCAACAATTTGGATTAACCAGTTTTTCTTGATTAAAAAATCATTACTTGTTGAAAATTTGTTTGATCTGTCGAAAAATTGACTATTTTTTGAATTTTTTTTTATTGAACTTTTCAATTTTTGAATGAATTTTTTTTTATTGAACTTTTCAATTTTTGAATGATTTTTTTTTTATTGAACTTCTCAATTTTTGAATGAAAATTTGTCATTTTTCAGTTAAAATTTCTATTTTGTTGAAAATTCATGTTGTTTGGTAGCAAATTAATCTTCTTGTTCGAAAATTCATGTGTTTGGTTTTAAAATTCAACCTTGTAGATAGAAATTTCATATTTTATATCTCGCTAGTTAGTTTTAATTTTTTGTTCAAACTGAAACTTGCACTTTATCTTGCAATTCGCAGCTGAGCCTGTTCCAATTTTAGATTCCTCTTACTTTGAGATTTTCAACTTCCGCATTCTATACCTTGGAACTGGATACCTTCTTCTAATCACATTTTATGGCCTCAATTCAGCCGCACTGCAGGTCAGGACTGGACTTTTAAAAAATTCTTTCATTTTCTTCATCGCTCATTGTGAGAGATTAATTGAAAGCAGCTGTAAGAGCAACATCTCACTCAGCAAAATCACTGATGATACATACATTTTAATAATTTTATTGTCTCTCTAGCTTCCTGAAATGATTGGAGTATTTCTCATTTTTCAAAATCTTCTTTTAAAAATAAAGTGTCCAATTTTAGACTGTGAAATAAAACATGATATGCGAGGCCAATAAAGGAGTTAAGTTACTTCTTAGCGATGTTATCTTTTCCTTCGTGCTTAATGGATCTAATTTGTTTCTGATCTTCCGAGTGTTATTTCAAACTTATTCTCAACTTCCACGCTCTTGAAGTGAATGGAAAAAATTGTAACTTCGCTTAATTAAAACCTGAAATCTCCTCTTTAAAATGAGGTGAATAACATAAATAAATATTTGTTGCTTCTCGAATAAGACCTATTATTATTGTCATGCGAGGATCCAGTAAATTTTGTGGAGGGGGCGATTGTAAATTTTCTTCGAAGAATGTATGTGAATAGGATGGGTGGCTCCCCGAATAATTAAAGGAAACTTTTCAAATTGAACGTAATGAGCTGATAAATTCTACTTTATTCATATTTTTCCATTACAGTGTTCACATTCATGAAAAACCCCTAAAAGCACGTGCATATTTCGGGCCGTCCATAAATTGGTAGAATCTGTAGAAAATTAATCCATTTGGTTGAAAATGATACATAATCGAGCGCGAAGCGCGAGATCCAATAGTCGCGCGCCCTAGGCGCGGTCAAACTTTCGATCTTTTTGGTAAAAAATTAATCTTCTTGGTTCAAAAATCATCTTTTTGTTTGAAAATTCAACTATTCGGTTGAATGTTGAACTCTTTAATTGAAACTTCATGTTTTTTTAAGATTCATAATTTTAATCAAAAATTCATCTCTGGTTAAAAATTAATTTTTTTGGTTGAAAATGTATACTTTTTTATTTAAAATGCAATTGCTTGGTTGAAAATTAATCGATTTTGGTTAAGAATTCAACTTTTTTTGTTCAAAATTCGAGTTTCTTTCGAAACATGTGTCCTTTTGGCTTAAAAATTCAACGATTTGATAGAAAATTCAACCTTTTGGTAGAATATTCAAAAGTTTTGTGAAGAATTCGCTTTTCTAAATTAAAAGTTATTGTTTTTCAAGGAAAATTGGTTTGTTACGTTCTTGGCTAAAAAGTGATATTTTTTAGACTAAAAAATTTAACTATTTGGTTAGAAATTCGTATCATTTAGTTGAAGATTTATAATTTTAGCAAAAAGTTCATTTTTTTTTTGTTAAAACTTAAACTACATTTGGAAGTTTCCCCTTTTGGGGGTAAAATTAATTTTTCTACAGAAAATTGAACTATTTTGTTGAAAATTAACTTTTTTGTTGAAATTTTAATTTTCGGGTTGAAAATTCAACTGTTTTGCGTAAAAAATCAGACTTGTCCTAGAAATTTAATAATTAGGTCGAAAATTCAACTATCTGGTAGAAAATTTAACTTTTTTGTAGAATATTCGTTTCTTATTATTTAAAGTCAATTTTTTCAAGTGGAAATTTGACTTATATTTTTGGTTAAAAATTAATTTTTTTTAGATTAAAAATTCAACTTTTTGGTCCAAGGTTCCTGTAGTTTATTGAAAATTCGTCTCTTTTTGTAGAAAAATAATCTTCTTCATTGAAAATTTAACTTTTTGGTTGAAAATTTATGTATTTAGTTGACAATCTTTTAAGGGGGTTAAAAACTGATTTTTTAAACTTGAAATATATCTATTTGATTAGAAATGAACTTTTTTGTAAAAAATTCATATGTTTGGGTTGATAATTCAATTGTTTGTAGATGATTAGTTTTTTTACATTAAAAATTAATTTTCCTAAAATGAAAATTTAACTGTTCCTTTTTTAGTTAAAAGTTGATCTTTTTAGTTGAAAAATCAACTAATCGGTTGAAAATTTGCATAATTTCTTGAAAATTTTTCTTTTTTGGTAAAAAATTAATCATCTTCGTTGGAAACTCGAATACTTGGTTAGAAATGTTTGATTTTGTTCAAAATTCGTATTTTTTAGTAAGAAAATTTCTTGGTGGAAAATGCCACTATCTGGTTAAAAATTAATATATTTTTTAAGAATTCGTCTTTTTTCGTAGAAAATTAAACTTCTTGGTTGAAAAGTTATCTGTTTAGTTAAAAAGGTAATTATGTACCTATATTTTCCACTTTTTGTCAAATTTTGAATTAAAGTGAGGTAATGCCTAAGGATTGTTAACAAATAAAATTTTTCAAACTGCAGTTTTTTCACAAATTTTCCACTTTTGTACAATTTTTAATTAGATTGAGGTAACTAATGAATTTAAGTTAACAAAATTAATGTTTTAAACAATTCATTATTATTTTAAATGATATAAATGTTATATAAACTAAATTGTTCAAACAAATTATTATTGTAAAAACTATCTTCTCCTATAGTAATGCTAGATAGTTGCGGTTTTTTTCTAAAACTTTCCCCTTTTTTTGTTAACTTTTCACTTACTTAGTAAACTAATAATAATGATTGCAAGTTAACAAAAAAATTGGTCTGAACAATTTATTATAGTTTATAATTATGTTTTTTTAGATAGTTGCTAGAAAGTTGCGGGCTTTTCTGTATTTTTAAACTTTTTGTCAACTTTTTATTTAGTGAGTTGATAATTAATGCAATTTGGAACAAATAATATATATTAATTAAATTTTTGATGTTAATTTTCTTGACCAGGGTAATACGTAATGATTATTAATTATTACTACTATGGCCAACGGCCATACCACGCTGAAAAAACCAGTTCTCGTTAGATCACTGTTGTTAAGCAGTGTTGGGCGCGGTCAGTACTTGGATGGGTGACCATTCAGGAATAATACTACTCTGTGCTGTTGGCTAGTCGTGAGTGTGGTGAGCCCACACTTGTAGTTATTTACTACAAGAAACTATCCACCTAGAAACACTACCCGAATCGGGTAGTGTCACGCCTACCCCGAAAGGGAAATGGCTTAATGATAATGGTATACTACTAATTGATTATGATGTTGAAGTTTTTTGTCTACTGGTCGTTTCAATATTTTCATAAAATATTGATACTTAAATTGTGAAAAAAATTCTCTCTAGCTCCGGTGGGATTCGAACACCACGTCATTCAGATTTCCGGTCTGATGCTCTTGACCACTAAGCTACGGAGAATCAAGATAATTTTCTCCAGAATCCTTACAAGTAGAATGTCGATGTCATTCCTTATGCTTGCAAGATTATAGCACTTAAACAGATAGGTTTAATAGTACATTGTGTAACGAGTAGGGTATAGTTGCATATTGCGCACGCGGGCGCCGTTGGCGCACTCGCTGCGCTCGTGCGCCCGCGTGCGCAATATGCAATATGCGAGCGAAGCCAGTGTGGAATATCGTGGGTGGGGGAGCGTGGGGGGTTCGGGGGCAGAGCCCCCGAGAGGAAAAACACCCCAATCAAAAAGATAATTTCAGGTGCCGATGGAGAATTGTCCGTGTTTTCACGAAACGAACGCACCTAACCTGAAACCTGCTGTGGGCATATGTAAGTATGATATTTAGATCTAATACGCTTTTATTTGATTATGATTACATATAATCAATATGAATATGCATATTACTCATACCAATATTATTTCTCATTTTTTCACGCTCACTTCTTGCATCCACGACACAAAACAAACTGTTGTTGACATTTTGAAGATGATAACGTTGAAGTTAGTAGAAGGTTAGTTGCGTTTGTTTCGTGAAAACACGGCGAAGCGTGTGATTTTTCTTACTAAAACACGGTGGAGCGTGCGATATTTCTTCTAAAACACGGAGCAGCGTGCGATCATTGTAGAGCGCACGCTATTCGCACGGCATGCGCAATATGCCACAATGCGCACGGAAAACAGATGTGAAATATGGCATATTCCGTGCATGCGTGATGAAAATCAAATTTTTTATGTTAATTTTCTTGACCAGGGTAATACGTAAAAATTATCATTAATTACTACTATTAATTAATTATGATGTTAAAGTTTTTGTCTACTGGTCGTTTCAATATTTTCATAAAATATTGATACTTAAATTGTGAAAAAAATTCTCTCTAGCTCTAGTGGGATTCGAACACCACGTCATTCAGATTTCCGGTCTGATGCTCTTGACCACTAAGCTACGGAGAATCGAGATAATTTTCTTCTTAATCCTTACAAGTAGAATGTCGATGTCATTCCTTATGCTTGCAAGATTATAGCACTTAAACAGATAGGTTTAAATTACATTTTTGATGTTAATTTTCTTGACCAGGGTAATACGTAATAATTATTAATTATTACTATTAATTAATTATGATGTTACCGT
The DNA here is from genome assembly GCA_932178445.1 of Andricus quercusramuli. Classification (NCBI taxonomy): domain Eukaryota; kingdom Metazoa; phylum Arthropoda; class Insecta; order Hymenoptera; family Cynipidae; genus Andricus; species Andricus quercusramuli. The sequence continues at coordinate 79,073 of CAKNXH010063469.1, read as the reverse complement.
TTTTTGTCTACTGGTCGTTTCAATATTTTCATAAATTATTGATACTTAGACATTAATATTAACGCAACATTAATATTAATTTAAACAAAAAGGCTCACAGTAACTACTTCAAGGGAAATTTACATTTATTATGATCCATATAGAAAATTTAAACAATATTTCAAATATCTGTTTTATTTCAGAAAAATATATCCATATATTCGCAAAATTAAGAGATTTTTGAGATGGTTCCAAACAATAATAAATTATTCAAACAACTATTTTCGTATACTTGTATTAATTATTACCTCACTAAGTGAAAAGTGGACAAAACGTAAAAAATTTCAGAAAAAACCCCGCAAATATCTGGCATTAATATACATCAAGATAGTTAATTATCATAATAATTTGTTTAAACAATTACTTTTGCTCAACTCAAATAATTATAAGTCACTCCAAGTGGAAAATAGACAAATAGTTAAAAATTTCAGAAAAACCCCGCAACTTTCTAATATTAAGCAATGAGAATACTATTAGCAATAATAATAATTTTTTTAAACAATTATTTTTGTTAACTTAAATTAATTATTACTTCACTCTAAATGAAAAGTTGGCATAAATTCAGAATTTTTAGAAAAAAACCCGCAATTATCTAGTATTGATATAAAAGAAGGTAGCTATAAACAATGATAATTAGTTCATACAATTATATTTTCAAAATCAAGTATTAACTCACTTCAAGTGAAAAGTGGACAAAAGGTTGAAAATGTTAGAAGACCCTCAATTTCTAACATTCAAAGAGAATATTATTAGCAATAACAATAAATTGTGTTAATAATCATATTTGTTAACATTAATAAACTATTACCTCAATCTAATTGGCTTCTGTTTTCGGTACCGATCGTGAGAGAACTCTTTAGTTGCAAGTGTTGCGTTTTTTGGCTTTGGTGAAGGGAATCAGCGTGTGAGGATGCAGAAAGGGCAGTGAGTGCGGAGTTCAGGTGTAAAGGAAGAAGGGTGAGTGAAGGCAAGTGTGTAAAGGGTGAAAGTAAGTTTTGAGAAAGGAAAATTGAGCGTGCAAATTTTTTTGAGGTTAGGAGTAGAAAAATAGTTTCCGGGCAAGGGGGGGGGGCAAGAGGTAGGCAAGCTAAGAGCGGAAAACGTCGAGGACTACTTGGTAAGGTAGGGATGCCGACCATACGAAGTCCACAAACGGGCGACAGAGGGCTGGGAATGGATGAAGCAAGGGCTGACGATGTTGGTAGCGCGGTTAGTGGGGAGAAGGGAGAAATTGACAGTAGCGAGGAGGAGACGTTCGAGATACCGACCAGGGTCGGATCGACAGAGAGAAGGGAATCAGGCACGAGCCAGAAACGCGAGAGACCTTCAAATTTACAGCGCCTCAACAGGCTAGGTAGCGCAGGCTCAAATAGGAGTCTGAATGAATGGCAAAAAAAAGGTGAGCGTGACTAGCAGTGAAGGGGAAGATAAAAGAAAAAGAGAGGAAGGGGAAGATGATTCTAAAATGGACAAGGATAACAAAATAGTTAAGAATAAACGAAAAACACCAGACAGAGATAGGCGGGATGGAGGGATGTTTGAGAAGCTGGAAGCCCACATAAAAGGATTTAGAGAGGAAACAAGGAAGAGTCTGGATGATATGAATAGGCAGGGGAAAGAAGTTAGGGGGGAAGTGAGAAAAGTAAGTGAAAAGTGGGAAGAGTGGGATAAACTCTGGAAAGAAGAGAAAGACAAGGTATGGGGTAAACTAGAGAGCATAGAGAATAGACAGAGAGAGATTGACGAACAGACAAATAGGTAGATAAAACAGCTGGAAGAACGGGTAAGCAAATTAGAAATTAGGAATGAGCATATGGGGAAGGAAACAGAGACTGCGGGAAAAGTAGAAGGGAGTGATAACATGCAAAATGAGAATGAAAGATTGAAGAAGAGACTGAGTGAGATTGAAAGAAGATTGGAAGGGGAAGAAAGGCTAAAGAGAAGAAATAACATAATAGTTAAGGGATTGACAATGGAGAGTGAAACAGGGGAAGGCAAAGAAGGAATGTTTATGGTAAAAGTAGGGAGTAAGGAGAAAAAGAAAATTATGGAGAACAAAAAATTATTGAAAGGAAGAAAAGAAAGAATTGAAGAGGATCTGACATGGAGGGAGAGGAAAAGGAGATGGCAAATAGACCAGAGGGCATGGATAGAGAGAAAAAAGGGACACATGGTATGGATAGGGAGAGACAGATTATGGATAAATGGGGAGGAATGGTTCTGGGACGAGGAATCAGAAGAAATAAGGAAGAAGGGAAAAAGAGTTGAGAAAGGTAGAAAAAAGGAAGATGCAAAAGAGGTTAGCGATCAAACAGAGGGATTTCCAAAAAGCAAGGCGGAAGAAAAGTAAGGAGGATAGGAGAGGGAAGGGATGGGAAAGACGTAAAAATAGCTTTCTGGAATGTGTCAGGCTTGAAGAACAAGAATGAAGGTTTTTGGCGGGAGCTAGAAAAATGGGATGTAATTATGATAAGTGAAGCCTGGGCAGATGAAAAGGATGTTACCTAAAGGATATGTCTGGACAATGCAAGAAGCAAGAAAGGAACACGTTAAAGGTACAGGGATGGGCGGCATGGTCTCAGGGGTGAGAAAAGAAGTGGCAGTAAAGGGGAGAACAGAGGACATGGAGGGAAAGGATGGAACAATAGTAAGAAGGATTATAACTGGAAAAGTCAAAATAGCGGTGGTTTGTGTAAATGTCTATATAGAAGAAGAAGGGAAGAGGAAGGTTGGAGAGTAATAAGGAGGTGGGTGGAGGAAAAGAAGGAAGAGTTGGTATTGATAGGAGGTGACTTGAATGCTTGGACTGGCGAGCAACGGGGAGGGACTTGGGATGAAGAAGAGGAGGTCTATATAAGGAGCTCCAAACATAGGGAGATAGACAGGGATGGGAGGAGGTTACTGGAAGTAATAGGAGAAACAGGATGGTTCATATATAATGGCAATATGAAAGGAGATGAGAAGGGTGAGATCACATTTATAGGTAAGGGAGAAACAGTAATAGACTTCATCCTGGCGGAAGAAAGAATGAGGAATATGATATGCAGTATGAGTGTGGGGAATGAGATAGGGTCCGAGCACTTCCCAGTAATAGCGACACTGAAAGGTGGCGTCCACAAGCGCGGCAGTGAATGAGGCGATAGATAGACTTAAAAGAAACAAGGCTACAGGAGAGGATTTTATGGAGAACGAAGCGATAAAGTATGGAGGAGAAGGGATTAGGGAAGGGATGTGGAAGATTTGCAACAAGGTCTGGAAAGGAGAAGGGTGGCCGGAGGAGTGGATGACAGGGCTGGTGATACCGCTTGTCAAGAAAGGGGAGGGTAAGAAGGTAGAAGAGTACAGAGGGATCACCCTCATGCCAGTGGGTTATAAAATATACGCGGAAATTCTAAGAAAAAGGTTGGAGAGTCAGATAGAAGAGAAACAAAGTATCCCACACAATAAGATGGGGTTTAGAAAAGGGATGGGAACAATACACTGTAAAAAAAGTGGTTGAAAATTGCAAATCGGTTTGTAAACGTTTTACTATGATTCATGCGGTAATTCTACAAGTTTATTGTGAACTTGCAGTGATTAACAGTGCAATTTCACAATATTTGTATCAATTTTACCGTAAAAGTGTAATATTACCACATTAATCAGTGGACATAAAAATACCAGTGATTAACGTGGTAAATTTCAACCATATTATAACAGATATTATCATGCACTTTTACCAGGTTTCTTTAAAATCACAAAATGTACTGTAATCCAATTCACATGGAAAGTGTAAAAAAGCAGAACGATGGAAATTTTACCAGAATTTTGTAATTCCACTGTTAACCGCTCGTTGGCGAGCTGTTAACGCTGCGGAGAAAAACAAATTGGCGCGGCCGGTGTCACTCGACAACAACGCGTTACCGTGCGTGTTTTTTTATGTATAAAATAATTTAATATATTCTTTGAGTTTTCTATAACTACGCACGTAGGCTAATACTGATATTTGGTATATAAGGTGAGTAGAAAATGTTCCTGCTTGAGTGTCGTATTTGTGTAGAAATAGAGAAAAAAACGTCCTTTAGACAAAAACTGAAACTGTACTGTTTATACATGGTCTTCTTCAATTAAACAGTTATAATATTATATCAATTTTGAGGTTACGTATCTCTTTGTCTCGAGATTTCTCCTTAATTTTCATTGATTGTTTTGTGCGTCATATGAAGCATAGCTTTTTGCAAAAGAAAAACATGTAGTAAATGACATTTGCCATAGAGGTTACTTTCCCGTACATGCAGGTTCACCTAGCGCATGCGCAATGAAACATGCCTTCTCCGTTTTACACTCACAGTTGAATTTTGCAAGAGGAACGTAAAATTACAATGTCTGAAAGTGACGTTACGAGAATTTTCCTGTCTGCATGTGATTTTAAAGTATCACATTAATTTTCAACTATTGCAGTGAAATTACCACATTAATCACTGGTATTTTTATGTCCACTGATTAATGCGGTAATTTTCAAACATTTTTTTTACAGTGTAGATAACATTTACCTACTCAACTACTTGGTCAACAGAAACTTAGGGAGAAAAAATGGGAAATTAGTAGCCTTGTTCGTAGATTTTAAAGCAGCTTTGATTCAGTGAATAGAAAAGTGCTATGACAGGCAATGAAAGAGAGGGGAATAGAGGAAGGGTTAGTGAAGAGGATAAAGGAAATTTTTACTGAAACCAGGATTAGGGTGAAGATAGGGGGGAAAAAAGGGGAGGTTTTCTGGACAGAAAGAGGTCTGAGGCAAGGGTGCCCGTTGAGTCCGCTGCTTTTTAATATGCTGCTGGCAGACTTAGAGGAGAAGCTAAAGGAAAAAGGGAAAGGGGGGACGATTCTGAGTAATAGCGAACTATACTGTCTAGCATACGCGGACGACGTAGTTCTATTAGCAGGCGATGAGCAGGGGATGAACCTAATGATAAGAATTTTCGAAGAGTATGTAAGAGCAAAAGAACTGACGGTGAACGTAGGGAAGACCAAGGTGATGTGCTTCAGAAATAGAAAGACCAAAATAGGTTACGGTTGGAAGATGAACGGACAAATAATGGAAAGTGTAGAGGAGTTCTGTTACTTAGATTTCTGGTTTGAGGCAGGAGGGGGAAACGAGGTGCAGGTGAGGAAGAGAATCGAATGTGCAAGCAAAGTAATGGGCCAAGTATGGGGTATAGGAAAGAGAAGGTTCAAGGACGATTGGAGAATGAGGGTCTGGTTGTTTGATGCGTTGGTATGGGCGGTATTGTGTTATGGAGTAGAAGTCTGGGGATGAAAGGAACATAGGAAAGTGGAAAGCATGCATGAGAGATTTCTGAGATGGGTAATGGGGGTTAGTTGGAGTTGCCCAGGATACATGTTGAGGGAAGAACTAGGAAGGAAGAAAATGGTAACGAGACAAATTAAGAGAGCCTGGAGGTTTGAAGAGAAGCTGAAAAGGGGAGAGGTGAGCAGAATAGCACAAGTATGCTTGGACGAAGTTCGGAACAAGGAGACGAGAGGAAATTTGGGAAACTCGAAATGGGAGGGAGAAAGGACAAATATGAGGAGGGTTTGTGAGATACAAGAAGGGGTTCTGGATTGGCAGAAGATAAAATTAGAGCTATTAGTAAGACAAGGCGAAGAGAGATGGAGAAAGATTATGGATTCTAGGTACAATAGATGGTATATGATGGTCAAAGAGTTGACGGAACCATAATAATTGCAAAAGATGAAAAAGGAAGTCAAATGGAATAGGGTGGTACAGTTTAGAATGGGGGAAGGAGTGAGAGCTTGTAGATATTGGATGGATGAAGAGAACAGTCTGTGCAGAGTATGTGGATACGAAGTGAAGTCATGGGCACATGTATTAGAGAGGTGTACAGGAGAGGAAGATGGACAGTTGAGTGTGGATGAGTGTGTAAGATGGATCTTGGATGGTAATGGGCAGGGAGTGATGTGGATGAAAAAACTGGAAGAAATAAGAGAAAGCAAGGGATCAGGGCAGAGCCAAACGGGTAATCCTGTTTAAAGGAAAGTAACCAGTAAAAATTTTAAATTTTAAATCGGTGAGAATGCATTTGATGGTAAGAGAAAACGGAAGCCCTGGAAGATCGCAAATTTTAGAAGTTTAAGAAGAATAGTATTAATATTATTGTTATTATGTAAGGCGAAGCATTAGAATATAAGCAGTGGATAAGTTAGACTAAGGATGAAATGTAAATATATGTACAGGGAGCGGAGGCCGTCAAACCCGTAAAAGGGAGAGATTAAATATACATACATACATACATACATACATAAATGCGTACATACCTCAATCTACTTAAAAATTGGACAGAAATTGGCTTTTAAAAACTGCAACCCTAACTCTATTCTAAGAGAAAATTATTAAAAACAATAATAAATTGTTTAGAAATTTCATGCAGACATCTAATTATTATCAGTATGAAGTATCATTTTATAAATAAGACGCAATGTCTGTTTCCAAAAAACGCAAAAAAATCATGATTAGCGCCAAAAACTCGCAAAACCCATTTTTCCACTCATGGGATTTCTATGGGACCATATAAAACAGACATATGGGGGTGATATTCAAAAAGTAATATTTTCTTCCTACTCTATGGCTAATATTGTTAAGAGGAGTATTGAGTTTCAACTCGATTCACCCAATGTTAACGATCCTAAATAAAATGTACAAAAACGTCTTTTTTCTTATGGGAAAATAGTGGTTAATTTCATGGTTCTGGCGCCACCTCTAAATATAATAAAAAAAAAAAAATTATTTTTGTGTGGATTCGAATAAATTCCAGGGCGATATGCATAAAACTTCGAGAAAAAACGTTGCAATGCGTTTTAGACCGCCCTAATATGTGTATACATGGAGGTATGACTAAGAAGAGATGGACGTCACCTTAAAATAGGGTAGCGATGGAGTTTGAATTCAGGAGTAGTAAAACAGATTAAAAAAAGAGGGCAGATAGAAATTTGTGCAAATGCGAATAACTTGCAATTTCCCAGACAGAGGAGAACAACAGGGGGGTATGCCTCACCACTTCAGAGAACGCAGTGGCAAAACAAAAACTCTCAACACGACGCATCGTGTTGGTAGAAGCGGATTTTTCTCGCAGTGTATGATTTACAAGTTTATCACGTCTGACATTTAAGGAGAGTTTGACGTGTACTAAATTATTTCTTATGAATACTCAGCAATTATACAATATTAAATCGTACTCTTATTTCAAATTTAGAGAGTAGGATTTACTGTTAAAAAAGGTCGAATGCGCTAGGCATCGTAAACAAATTTTTACAAATTTAACACATTTTTTACATTATTAGTATGGTAGTGAAATTTAATAACAAAATTTATGATTCTTCAAATTTCAGTATAAATTTTTGCAATTCAAAATATTTATTAAAAATCAAATTGAACCAATTGTCGCATTCGTCAGTTTTGTGTTTATATTATTTTAAAATATAAAATTATTCTTTCTTATACATGTCATTGTGAATGTTGCCCCCCCCCCTTTATTTGTAGATATAATTTTTAGAGTTTGAAGGCATGTACACAGTCATCCTCGGCATCAAACCTCTCGCTCGACATTCGTTAAAACACAACGAATACACAACCTGGTCTTACTTCGCAGATGGTCACCCATCCGTGACTACTGGGAATAGTATGTGGTTGTATTTTTTTTTTACACAATCAAAAGAAAGGTTGCTGGACATGGGATATGGTTGTATTTTTACTGTTCATATAATGAAAATAAAGGCTACTGGAAAAGGGGTAGGGCCATTGTTTCCACTCACGCCTACCCTTTTTCCATTACTAAAAATGTGATATGGCTGTATTTTTAGTTTTTACATAATGAAAAGAAAGCCTCTTGGAAAAGGGATATGCTTGTATTTTCACTTTTCACATAATGAAAAGAAAAGATTAAGTCTCAAACTCGCGTTTACAGCGCATTTAGTTAGAAATGTTTTGAGGATGAAATGGTTTTAACCCTTTTCGGTTGCTCATCAGAGTTTGTTGTAAATCGGTACCTTATTTGGAGCATTATTTAGAAAGTGATACCACCTTGGACTTCTCGCTTGGACTTCTTCGATTAAAAAAAAAAGATGGGTGTTTTAAAAAGCTCTTCTCATGCACTTTAAGATAATTATATTTCATATAATTATATTTAAAAATACATCTTTTATTGTAGAAAAAAATGTAACAGTTCAAGTCGAATATTTTTATCTAAAGTAAAGAATCTTCAACCAAAAAATATGTTTTTTTTTACCAAATTATTGAATTTCCCATAGAATAGATTAATATTCTACCAAACAGTTCAATTTTTAACTAAAAAACATGCATTTTTATCCAAAAAGAATAATTTTCTACCGAAGAACTTGAATTTTCAACAAATTAAATGTATTTTTAACAAAATAATTGAATTTTCAACTAAAAAGATCCATTTTTAATTGAAAATCCAAATCTTCCAGAAAAAATGGAACAGTTTAAGTAGAATTTTTTTAACTAAAGTAATGAACCTTTTATAAAAATGAAATTGTTTTTTACAAAATTATTGAATTTTCCATAATGTAGATTAATATTTAACCAAAAAGAACCTTTTACAAAAATAAAATTATTTTTTTAAAAAGTTATTGAATTTTCCATAAAGTAGATTGATATTTAACCAAACAGTTTATTTTTTAACTAAAAAGACTAATTTTCTAACGAAAACACGAATTTCCAACAAATAAAATGTATTTTGAACAAAAAATTTGAATTTTCAACCAAAAAAAGATACATTTGAAACCAAAAGTGGAATAGCTTCATACGCGCGCTCCGCGCGCGACCATTTGTTTCCATGTAATTATTTTATTTGTAAATGAAGTTCAATAAAAGACCATACAAATAATTTTTCCTTCAATAATTTTGATTTGTACACGGCTTCGCATAGATACCCTCTCACGATGCAGAATAAATAATTTTACAACTCTAAACATTTTCATGCAACTTTGGAAAAAACCTATAAAATGACAGCGCGTACAAATTTTCATAGAAATACAAAGTAAATATTCTCGACTCGAGAAGAGTCCAGATGTTAAGCCATGTCGAGCGCACACAGCACTCGGATGGATGACCATCTGCGACGTATACAACCGAGTTGTGTATTCTCTCCGTTTTAACCTCGGTTTTAACTAATGTCGAGCAGGAGGTTTGACGGGAGAGTTTCTTCGACAAATCGCCAAACTCTTCATTTGCTCATGAAAACATTCTAAGTGATTGATAAATCTTGTAAATTTGAAGAGCATAATAGAAAGAAGTCATCGGAAAGTTATTCTTAGTTAATTCTGTACAAAATTCAACCTATTCGTTGAAAAATAGCTAAATTCTGATTTTTTCATGAAAAGGTCATCGGAAAGACAATCTTGGTTGACTTGGTAAACAAATTGTGTCTATTCCTGGAAAAATACCCAAACTCTTAATATGTTTATGAAAAATATTTAAATAGTGAATAATTATTGTGAATGTGCAAAGTAATGTACGAAATTCTTATTTGAAATAAATACTTTGTTGCTTCCGTAAAAAAGTGAGTCTATTCCTTTGAAAATAGACAAACTCTGAATATGTTTATGAAAATTGTTTAAATGATTAGTAATTATTATAAATTTGCGTAGTATCATAGGAAATAGTCCTCGAAAAGACAATCTTAGTTGCCTCCGATTTGCTGATAACAATTGTTTAAATAATTAATAATTCTTGGGAATTTACAAAGTATCACAGCAAAAAGTTATCGGAAATATATTCTTAGTTAATTCTGTAAAAAAATTTAGCCTGTTGGTTGATAATTAACCAAACTCTGAATTTGTCTATGTAAATTGTTTAAGTGATTAAAGATTATTTTGGTTTGTCACAGAAACATAGGATATAGTCTTCAGAAAGATATTGTTAGTTGAATCCGTAAACAAATTGTGTCCATTCCTTGAAAAATATTCAAACTCTAAATATGTTTATGAAAATTATTTAAATAAATAATTATTGCAAATGTGCAAAGTAACGTAAGAAAGTCTTATTGGAAATACGTACTTTCTTGCTTTCCTAAACAAAATAAGCCTTTTAGTTTCAAAACAGCTAAACTCTCAATTTGTTTATTAGAATTGTTTAAATAATTAATAATACTTGATAAGTTACGAAGTATCACAGAAAAAAGTAAAATGTAGAGTAGAATGTAGAGTACATGCTAAACTACCCGGTGCGCAACCCGAAGCACCCGGATCGTCGACTGATCATTAGTAGTTATTTTGGATGTTGGCACAACTTGAATTTTAAAAAAGTTCTCGTAGATGATGTGTTGAACGACCCTTTCAAATATACGAGCCCAAGCCTAGAACTACTAAGTAACGCTGACTCTAATCTAACGCTGACACTAATTACAGAAAGCAACTTTCAAAGATAAGATTATGGAATTTCAACTAAATGGTTGAATATTCAACTAAAAAATATAAATTTACTACCTGAAAGTGGAAAGTGCACTAACACTCAGGAGTCCTGAGGGATAGTTAGTATCACTGAGATCCTCTAAAAACTACTCTGATTAGATGCAGAGCGACATCACGATCGCACGTCACAGCAACAGCCAGACACCTGCGCTGATCGCCGCAGATCGACGTTTATCCAACGCCGCTGCTTCATGTCCATGCACGCATGTCCCAATGTTAGCTTTAGAAGGTACATACTTTCGCATCCCACACTTCTTCAACCACGGTATTTTTTTTTCTACCGACACTGAGTAGAAATGTGCTGCTTTCTCATCCCATGGTACTCGTACAGGCATAGGGTCTCGGCTTTACTCAGATACACTGAGATCGCTTTCGAGATGATCGAACGCCTGGTCCATTTAAGGATGACACGGGTGCGTCGGCTCCACTTTTGGCAGTGTCGCTACTCACTGGGATCTTTCGACCCTTTTACTTTTCGAGCAAAAAAATGTTAAATTTTCAGTTAACACAATTAATTTTGACCCCCCCCCCCCCCCAAATGTTCAACCAAAAAATGGCTTTTCAACTAAATTGTCGAATTTCCTACAAAATAAATTAATTTTTCGCCATATAGTTGAATTTTCAACGAAAATCGTGCATTTTCAATGAAGAAGGTTGCCATCGAAACAAGTGAATTATCAACTAACAAGGGGACCTTTAGGTCTGCTTTTTTTTTGTTTGAATTGATACTTTCCTCAATGAAAGGTACGTACCAGAGGTTTTCTGAGAAAAATCAAGAAGACGCAATTTTGACCCATTTTCGAGAAAAATTCATTTCAAAAATTGCAAAACGGATGGTCATTGAGCCGGTGTAAAAGTATATCGCAGAGTCGGTAGCTCTCTGGTAGATCGCTCGGCTGATAGCCGCAAGGTTGCGCGTTCGATTCTTGCTATCAATACTTTTTTTAGTCATTAAAATGCTTGTTCATTCCATTTTTGAATAACGTTTGCTAAAAATTTACTGTTTTATGGTTATTTATTCCTTATTTTAATGAAAACTCTGTTATTCATATTTTTATTACCACTCGTTTGGACAGTTGTGCATTTTATTAAAAAAATTTATTATTCGATAGTTTCTAGTATCTATATTATTGAATTAGAGTTGGAACGAAGTATTTCAAATGAAAATTCAAATAATAAATACGAAATGCCAGTGGATGTCGTGACTCATTTCATAGGGATTTACTAACAAGAATCAGAATTGTCTTGAAAAACGTATTTTTTCACTTTTTCCTACTGTGTTCCTACTTTAATTTAATAATATAGATACTGGAAACTACTGAAGAATAAAGAATTTTAATAAAATGCACAATTGTCCAAACTAGTGGTAATAAAAATACTATTAATAGAGTTTTTCATTGAAAGTAAGGAATAAATAATCAACAAATGGTATAATTTTATCGAATGTAATTCAAAAATAGAATGAAGAAGCATTTCAATGAATATAAAAAAAAGTATGGATAGCGAGAATAGAACGCGCAACCTTCCGGCTATCAGCCGAGCGCTCTACCAGGGAGCTACCGACGATTCGAAATACTTTTACACCGGCTCGATGAAGATCCGTTCGCAATTTTCGGAATGCATTTTTCTCGCAAATGGGTCAAAATTGCGTCTTCTTAATCTTTCTCAGAAAACCTCTGGTACGTACCTTTCATTGAGGAGAGTATCAATTTAAACAAAAAAAGCAGACCTAAAGGTCCCCTTGTAAGAAAGACAAATTTACACAAAAAATGAAATAGTTAAATTTTCAGTTACAAACATTATTTTTTAACAACAAAAAAACTAGTTTTCGAGATAATAGTTCAACTTTAAACCAAACCATTTTCAACTAAAATCAGAGGTCTTAGTCCAGTCAATATATAGTTTTACCTTGCAAAAGGTCAGAATAAGACCAAACTTGGCAATTATATTCATTTTGGGGCTCATATCAAAACCCAAAAAAGATTTCACAAATCAGCCTCCGGCTAACAAAATGGCGTCCAAAATTTCGTTTTTTGGAAACGTCTCATTTCAAAAGCACTTTAGAGCAAAAGTAGTATATAAAAAGTTGTAGAGCACACAATCTCCTATCACTTTTTTTATGAACAAATTTTTCTCATATCCATAGTTCACGAGTTATGGCAGATAAAAGCAGAGCACTTTTTTGCAATTTGCAAAGAAT
>CAKNXH010063469.1:39590-65946 GCA_932178445.1 Andricus quercusramuli | reverse complement strand
GTACCTGAATTGAGCCCTGATGATTTGAGGAAAGCAAAAGTTTGCTCCTTCGACAAGGACTGTTTTTCTACATTTCTGTGAAAGTTTCCGCGCATTTGCTTGTCGAGTAGCTCTTGGTGAAATTTTCCAACGTCTGCTTTCTTTAGTTCGGCTTTTAGACTTGAAGCATCTAGATGGAGTAATGCACTTTCTTCACTTCTGATGTTAAATTTCAGGCCAAGGGTCTCGGCAGCTTGCTCCGCGGCTTTGTAAAGGAACGCTCCTTGGCCAATCTTCTCGTGGTTTCTGACCATCTTTAGGGGAGGATCTCTGCCATTCGCAACGATGTAAGCTGTACTTAAAACAATTCGGTTATGAAGACACTAGAGATTCAGAAGTCCACGTCCGCCTTGACGGTGTGAAATGTATAATCGCGGAACTGACGAATTGATATGCAAGCTTTTATGCATATGCATGATCTTACGCGTGGTGACATCAAGGGCCTCAAGTTCGTTCTTCGTCCATTAAACCACCCCAAACGAGTAGAGTAGAACCGGGACTGCAAGCATGTTAGTCGCAGATACCCTGTTCAACGCCGACAGATTGGAAGACCAAATCTGTCGAAGAAGATGCTTGTATCTGCTTCGGAGAGAATCCTTCACTGATGTTACGTCCTGAATGCGGCTTTGAAGCACGCCCAGGTATGTATAGGTCTCTCCAGTGTTAAGATGTCTAATAGCACTTATATCCACAAGCTCAGGGTCCTTGGGAACGCCAGTTATCTTTCCTTTCTTCGAATGAATTTTGGCACACTTGTCCAAACCAAAATCCATCCCAATCTCTCCTGTGTAGTTCTTGACGATATTTATAGCAGTTTGAATTTTTCTTTTACCAGCGGCATAGATCTTCAGGTCATCCATATAAAATACATGAGTGACCTTATGCTCACGCTGATTAGTGTCGCCACAGAGGTATCTAGGAGAATTTCGTCGTGCGAGAGATAGAGGCAGAAGTGTGATGCAAAAAAGCAAAGGGCTCATACTATCCCCTTGAAAGACGCCCCTCTGGAAGGTGACGTTGTTCGTCGTCAGACGATAATTCCTAGATGAGATGGTAAATCTAGTTTTCCAAAGAGGCATCAATCTCTCTATGCATCTCACTATGTGTGGATGTACCTTCAAGCTTTCCAACAGACAGATGATACGTCTATGAGAGGTTGAATCAAAAGCTTTTCGGTAGTCAATCCAGGCCATTGACAGAACGCGCTGATGGACTGCCGCGTCTTTACAGACATACCTGTCAATCAGCAGGTTCTCTCGACAGCCAGCTACACCTTTTTTCGAGCCACGTTGTTCGTACATCTCTTGCCATACAGGCTCAATTCGTCGAACAATCCTGTTGTTTAGGGCAGCTGTAAAGATCTTATACAGTGTGTTCAAACAAGTTATTGGCCTGTAATTCTCTGGTTTGGACAAGTTGCCTTTTTTCGGTAGGAGTATAGTGCGTCCTAACATCAGCCACTGCGGAGTGGGCGTCTCCGACTTTAAATATGAGGTGAATATGCTGGCAAAATGTTGGTGTATAGAAGTAAACTTCTTCCACCAAAAGTTCTTGATACAATCTGGTCCAGCACCGGAAAAGTTCTTCGTGCCTCTTAGTGCTTTTTTCACCCCTTCGGCAGTGAGTTATGGGCACTCCTCCTCAGATTTTATGAGGCTGTCGCAAAACTCCTTGAAGCGGATGATATTGGCAGTATCTTCTTTCAACTCTAGTGTTTTCGGGATCTTGTACACCTCTCTCCAAAAAGTCTCTACCTCCTTGGGCTTGGGTGGATTTTTTACAAAAACAGGGGAATCACTGAAGAGGTGTGATGGGTCAGCGAGAAACTGTTGATTCTCCCTGATCCATCTCTCCCTCTTCTGTATCCTCCTCCTTGCGTCAGATAACATCCTTATTTTGTCAACAATATGCTGCTTGATTGTTAGCAGCTTTGACTTGTTTAGTGTGTGATTCAAGGTCCTTAGTTCTTGGGCGAACTTTCGAACCCTTTCCGTGAACGGTCTACCAGATGTTATGTAGTCAATCACACATTGAACACGGGACGCATTCTGTCTTGCCCATCCAATTTTCTTTTTCAGTTAATGCAAGCGTCTTGTCTTTTGGTCCATCGTTTTATATATATAAATGTGTATATATATAAGTATATATATACAGGGTGTCCCGCCACCTATGAACATGCCGGTACTGGGTGGTAGAGGACAAAAAAAGAAACAAAAAAGTCCTGTGGCAAAATTTGATCTGGGCCTTAGTTTGGGCACAGTAAAGCTTCAAAGTTGGGCATAATGAACCAATCAGAATCGAGCTTCGGCAACTACTTGTTTTTCTCATAAATGTTAAGATAGTGTGCGTGCTGGCGGTTCACTTCAGCTCCCTCAAAAATTACACATCGTTGATCTTTGATTGTTTCTCCAAGACGCAAAATTCAAGCCTTTAAATTTTTTTAAATTCTTGGTTGTTATTGCAAACGTTTATTCCATCTTTAAAATAAAATAACATTTGCTCAACCTAAAAAAGATGAATTTCAATTTAATACAGAAACTTTCCTGAAATTTCATGTAAGAAAACCAACAGAGATATTTAAAATTCAGAAGACCAAACGAACTTTTGTTCTTCAAAATTAATCTACAAGTCTAAGATAAGAAAAAAACGTTTCAAACCTCGAAAAGAAATTCTCAGTGATTCGTCGCAGAAATTTTGTTATATTTTTGTTATAAACCCAACAAATTAACTTAAAACTCGAAGAAACAAAACAAACTTCTGTTATTGAAAATTAATTAACAAGTCTACGATAAGTAATTCTTTGTGATTCAATTCAAAATTTTTTCTTACATTCATTGTAACGAATTAATAAAAAAATTAAAAATGGGAAATCCAAACAAACGTTTGTTCTTTAAAATCAACCAAGAACTCTGAAGTTAGAAGACACATTTTGTTCCCTCAAAAGTCATTTTTGGGATTCATTATCAAAGTTTTGTTACATTTAATTGAACGAAACTAATAAAAAATGTAAAGCTCGGGAAACGAAAGGATCTTTATTTCTTTAAAAATAACCAACAAGTTGAGAATAAAAAATCACATTGTGTACCCCGGAAAGTAATCCATTGAGTTTCTTTCCATAAATTCTGTTACCTTAATTGTAACAAAGTTAAAAATATTTAAGCATGGGAAATCTAAACGAACTTTTGTTCCTCAAGAATAACCTACAAGTCGAAGATAAGAAAATACATTTTGCACGCCCAAGAGTAATTCTTTGGAATTCATTGCAAAATTTTTGTTACGTTTATTTAACAAAATCAACAAAAATTCACATTAACACATTAATTTTCTTTATTTTGTTACAATGAATGTAACAGAAATTTTGTAATGAATGGAAAACTCTTAGGGGTTCTAAATATGTTATTTTATTTTGTACTTGTTGGTTAATTTATAAAAACAAAAGTTCGTTTCGTTTCCCGAGCATTAGATTATTTTATTATTTATGATAAATTTGAAAGAAAAAAATGTTGTTTGATTTCCCGAGTTCTTAATTTTTTTGTTGGGTTTGTAAACATTAAATGTAACAATAATTTTTCAACGATTCGCAAAGAATTAACTTTGGGGATTCAAAATGTATTTTATCTTATAGTTAGGAATGTCGATTTATTGTTAAGAACGAAAGTTCGCTTGGTTTATGCCATAAATCAAAACAAAGAAATTAAAACCACTTTTGAGGGTTTAAAATTGCTTTAAATTTCTTTATTGTTTTTGCTAAAATAAATGAAAAAAAAAATTTTTGGTTATTTTTAAAGAATTAAAGATCGTTTCGTAGCACGACCTTTAAACTTTTTTTTAGTTGCGTTACATTAAATATAACAAAAATTTTACAATGAATCCCAAAAATTACTTTGTTACAATTAATGTAACAGAATTTATGAAAAAATCGCTAAGAATTACTTTTGGGGGTTTCAAATATGTTTTTTCATTGTAAAATTGTTTATTATTTTTAAAGAACAAAAGTTCTTTATAATTTGCCGTGTTTAATTATTTTCAACTTTGTTACAATTAAGGTAACCGAATTTATGAAAAGAATCTCAAAGAATTACTTTTAGGGGCTCAAAATGTACTTTTTAATTTTCAACTTTGTTGGTTATTTTTAAAGAACTGAAGATCGTTTCGTTTCCCGAGCTTTAATTTTTTTTTTGTTTCGTTCAAGTAACCCAGTAAAAAAAGTTGAATAGATATAACGCGAAAACGAATTCAGGTTAAGTTTGGTGTATTCGATTTGCTGCCACTATCGAATTGGACCTTTAAATTCAATTCTGCAATGCACTAGGCTCTATTCGGCCGATTTTATTTTATGAAATGGAGGGAAATTATAAGTTTTTCAGGGTCGCAATAAGTATAATTATGAGAAATAAAGTTGCCCAAATACATTCGTGCGGTTTAGGCGAGCGATATAAATTATTTAACTAAACGGAGTGATATTAACCAAACTTTGACTCCAATTCAGCAAAACAGATGATTTGAAAGACTCAATTCTGCAAGATGCTGGGCTATACTGCTAACTTCATTGCCGACAGTTGTTGCTCATTCATTTTACTATTTAAAAATGTTTTAAAATTTACAAAATAAAATTGAAAAGTTTTTTTTCTGTAATTGGCAACAATTAAACAGCTTTTACTAAAGCTAGAGCAAGAAAGCGCGCGCTACATAGCCTTCCCAAACTTCTGGAATAATTATTATAGATATATATATTATTATACTTGTTTTAATTATCTTGTTAATTATGTTAACCTTATTTTATGTGAAAAAATATATTTACCTATAATGATTCAACTTATTTTAATATTTTTCAACAAACAGTCGAATAAGTTTTTAAGTACGTTAAGAAGTATTGAATTTTGTTTTTTCTTTATCTTATTTTATTTTTAATTATTTTATTATAATATATGATAATATTATTATATTAGAAGTGAAGAAGGAATGCTGACAATAAAAGTAGACAAACTTTCAAATTTTATAACGTTCGAACATTTATTATAATAAAATAAGTGCACGAATAGCTTTTTGTTAATAAAGTGAATTTTTAATTTTCTTAATAGTTAGTTTTCGATAATATTAGGAACAATCGATATAATAAACGTTTTTCGATTTTCTGCTGACCTCATTGTAAATATAATTTTTTATGCAATTCTAATAATAAAGTAGAATTAGAGTGTACAATCGTAAGTACGTCGCTTATCTTGAAAGCATATCAGTCTTAGGTCCAGCAAGCTAGCATCTCTACAATCAAAATTCCCAAATTTTTCTGTATCAGAATGTTGTTTTTTTTTGGGGCTTTTTTTGGGCTGTATAGCCGATTTTTGGGCTCCACTACGATTTTTTGAAATTTCAAATTTGGAGTGGAGGTGCTCGCTTGACTCAAACCAGCACCTCTACTACATACAAATTTGAAAAAGTTAAAAATCAAAGAGGACAGAATTTTGGGCTGTTTTTGGGCCCTTGCACGCGCAAACAACCAATTTCCAAAACTACCCTCACCGAAAATAAAACTACCCCCTACGTAAAAACTCAAACTAGAAAAAAACAAAGTACACCACAATTTTGGCATTATTTTGGGCTCTCAACTGCACGGTAAAATAATCTAAAAAACCAACCACCTACGTGCAAAGAAACCACTCTTTTGCCAAAAATAAAAACTGTAAAAAACAAAGTGCATCATAATTTTGGGCTTATATTGGGCTCTCGAATGCACCAAAGAAAATTGTCAAAAACCTCCCCTATGTACGAAAAAAGCCACATCCTAAGTAAAAACTCAAACATGGAAAAAACAAAATAGAAAGTAGTATTGGGCTTTTCTTGGGCTCATGAATGCTTGATTTGTTTTGCAAAAACCACCATTAAATCTAAAAAATCGAACGCCTATCTACGAATTGGAATTTGTATTTTCAAGGAGCCCAAAAATCAGAGACTCTATTCACCCTATAAAATTCCGAGTCCCAAACATCAGAAACTCCATTTACAAAGTAAATTTTCAACGTTAAGAGTAGGAGCCCAAACTTTAGAGCTGGAATTTTTGAGGAGCCCAAAAACTAGAAAAACTATGTACACAGTAACATTCTAAAAAATATTATTTTTGACAAAGTCATATGTGTGTTATGAAGGGGTTGTTTTTTAACGTTAAGGGTTGGAGCCCAAAAATCGGTGTTGGTATTTTCAAAGAGCCCAAAAATCAGAGTCTCTGTTTACACAATGAAATTTTCAAAAATATTTTTTTTTACAAAGTTACATCTGCGTGGTATCAAGAGGTTATTTTTTAACATTAATGGTTGGAGCCTAAAAATCGGTCTTGGTATTTTTTAGCATTTTTATAGTTGCTTAGAACATTATGGACTCTCTCTTAATAATTTCAACGTTTAAAAGTGAATAAATAAATTCCCGTCTTTAAATTTTTAGAAACAATTCAGTGTTTTTAATTTTTGTATGGTACCCAGGTTCATTAAAGTACTAACTCCACCATATAATTTCGTCAAAAAATAATCTGTTTGCAAATTTTACTGTGTAATTGGGGTCTCTGATATTTGGGCTCCTCAAAAATACCAACTTTGATTTTTGGATTCTAATTCTTTGAGATAAAAAAATAACCCCTTGATACCACGTGGATGTGACTGTCGAAAAATAATCTTTTTTAGAATTTCACTATGTAAATGATGTCTCTGATTATTGGGCTCTTCAAAAATACCAACATCATGTTTGCGACTCGGAATTTTATAAGATGAATAGAGTCTCCGATGTTTAGGCTTCTCGAAAATTCAAATTCGAATTCATAGACGGGCGTTTTTTTGTACATAGGGGTGGCTTTCGACAATTTTGTTTGGTGCATTCGAGAGCCCAATATACGCCCAAAATTATGATGCACTTCGTTTTTTGCAGATTTTATTTTTGGAAAGATGGTGGTATTTTTGCACATCGGAGGTGGTTCATTGAATTTTTGTTGTGCACTCGAGAGCCCAAAATAAGCCCAAAATTGTGGTGTACTTTGTTTCTTCCTACTTTAAGTTTTTACATGGGGGTAGTTTTATTTTCGGTAGGGGTAGTTTTTGGAAATTGGTTGTTAGCGTGTTCAAAAGCCCAAAAAAAGCCCAAAATTCTGTCCATTTTTATTTTTAATTTTTTCAAATTTTTATGTAGTGTAGGTGCTGGCTTGAGTTAAAGCAGAAACTCCAATAAAAATTTGAATTTTTAATGAAAGTAGTCGAGCCCAAAAATCGGCAATACAGCCAAAAAAAAACCAAAAAGTCTGATAAAAAAAAATTTGGGAATTTTGATCGTGGAGGTGCTAGCTTAAATCGCAAGTTGCATGAGTACATGACATAAGAATAATAAAACCTATCATACTTACAAGTGTACAATTCAATTCTACTTTAATATTATTAGAATTGCATAAAAATTATATTTACAATGAGGACAACAGAAAATCGAAAAACGTTTATTATATCGGAAGTTACTAATCTTATGGAAAACTAATTATTAGAAAAAATTCTCTGTAATAACAAAAAGCTATTTGTGCACTTATTTTAGTATAATAAACGTTCGAACGTTATCAAATTAGAAAATTTGTCTACTTTTATTGTCAGAATTCCTTCTTCACTTCTAATATAATAATATTATCATATATTATAATAAAATAATTAAAAATAAAATAAGATGAAGAAAAAACAAAATTCAATACTTGTTAACGTACTTAAAAACTTATTCGACTGTTAGTTGAAAAATATTGGATTTTACGAGTGTAAAGTTGAATATTTAATTCGAGAAGTGTATAGAATCTGCTAACATGGTGACCCTGATCACCCCCCCCCCCCCAGGTTTGGGGGGGGGGGGGGGAAATGCACCCGATAAGGGAAAAAACTCGTTTGCAAAAAAATCGTGATGGGTCGTGTGTGTAGTACTCTGTATACAAAGAGAATAGTGTAAAGTGGTAAAAATTGGGTCGAGTAGGCTCTTAAACAAAGTGAAAAACAGTTTCCCATGGAATACGCTTATTTTACAACTTTTAGTGTGTGATTGAGTTATAGAAACGGTGTAAATCTGACAATTATTGTCAAATAAGTATATATGTATATCGTGGTGCGATATACGTT
The DNA here is from genome assembly GCA_932178445.1 of Andricus quercusramuli. Taxonomy (NCBI): domain Eukaryota; kingdom Metazoa; phylum Arthropoda; class Insecta; order Hymenoptera; family Cynipidae; genus Andricus; species Andricus quercusramuli. The sequence continues at coordinate 57,784 of CAKNXH010063469.1, read as the reverse complement.
TCCGAGAGTAACATGGCGGAACTGTTGAATGGGTCGCCACCTATCCCTACTGTTAAAAGTTATAAGTGTCATCCTGACGAGAAGGTAGATGTAGTATTTTGTTTACTGTGTGAAAGTGTTTATCATATCGAGGACTTTGAACTATTAAACAATACTAGATACTTAAGTCAAACATTGGTAGTGTGTCCAGATCATGTCAACTTAGACCTAACTGTCAATTTGAATGCGAAACTAGATGAAACAGCAAGGAAAATTATTGCTAGTATTAAAATCACGGAACAAGAAAGAGCACAAAAAGAAGTTCAAACACTGATTTCTATAAAGCTACAAGCAGAACAACATAACTCCCACAACACAACCATTATTGATGATACTGATAATAGGCTCTACCTTCTACAAGCAGAAAATGTGTTATTAAGGCAAATTAATATACACCTAGAAGGCAAGTGCAATCTACTCAAAGAAATGGAGAATATAAAGAAAGAACAAGAACCATTTAAAACTTTTGCACAAGTAACATCAGCCACTGAAACTAAACAAAAAAAAAACACCAACAATGACTATAACAAAAAAGAACAAAGATGACAAGTCTTTCAATACTTTTGACTCTGTTACTAAACTAATAGCAAAAAATAACAAAGTGCAAGTTAAAAAAATCAATACTTTAAACAATGGGGATATTATTATCATAAGTATGGATCAAAAATGTGCTTTAGAAATTGAAAAAATAGTGAAACAAAAGTTTGAAAATCAGTGTGATGTGCAGAAGGAACTTCTAAAAAATCCACGTGTGAAAATAGTTGATATAGATAACTGTTTAAATTTGGAACACAGTGAAATAGAAAAGGATATCAATGACAGAAATTTCAGTAACTATAAAACCAAGTGTCAGGTTATCCACACTTTTACTGACAAAAAAAAACAGACCATGATTATTGAAGTTACATCTGAGTTGTATGCGCACATAAGAAACAACATGTACAGAATATTTGTAGGTTATCAAAACTGTAGAGTGTATGATGCTGAGCATAAAACCTTGCTTCAACTGCGGTCGTTTTGGACATAGCAGTAAAAAATGCAAAGATGACAACATATGTATCAGATGTGGAGGAAACCATTCCTTACAACAATGCAAAGAAGAATCATCCATCAAATGCATAAATTGTATGTATGCAAATAACAAATATGGTGCTAAAAAAGATGTTTGTCATCTCATTACAGATACCCAGAACTGTGACATACTAAAAAATAAGGTAATGAAATTGATTGATTACACGGATTATCCAGTAAGACCTACTATACCGACGCACCTAGGCAAAGTAGAAATTTTACGAAAACAGGTTGAACCAGAACAACAACAAAATTTCGAGAACAAGACTAGAGGAAACAAACAACAGCCAGTAAGCAGCACAATATTAACCCGTAACCAAAGTAAAATTATTAAATAATGAATCACGAACAGGTATTCACAGATATTGTAATAACTGAAAAAGAATATCCTAACCTGAAAACTTTCAATAACAGCTTCAAAGGAAAAATGGTAGAAAATAAATACCTTACTATTTTTTTTTTTTTTTTTTTTTTTTTTTTTGTTATAAAGAAGTAAAAATGGCGAATGCTCATGCACTAACCACATCCGAACCTTGGGGACCGCGAGCCCGTTATATGCATCTCACGCCTATATATTTGAAATATATACACGTGAGACGCACACACGGGCGCGCAGCCCACAAGGAACGAAGGTGAGTGTGGGACTTACCAAACGGCACCTACCCACTAAACCTAAACTCCTATTCTCGCCAACCCAGGACTCCGGAACCGCTTTCGCATTACTTCAGAGTCCCAGGCCAAAGGCCATTAAGCCGTGCTTCGGGTTCTACCTTTACCTGCCAGCTTGGCATTCTTCAAACCATCACCCAGCCAAGATGCACGCATCGTCCTCAGTAGTGTGGTGATACCACACAACGGGCTCGTCGGCCTTCGGCATCCTGGCTGGGCGATATTCCTTAGTTTGGTCGTCCTTGAGGTTTCTTCAAAGATGCTGCCTCTCGGAACGCCCTACACCTCATTGTCCCGGGACGATGATCTGTCCTGGGCTTATCTTCCTTTGTGGCGCAGAGGAAGCACTGCGGCGGACTTTCGCACGCCGCAGCCTTATGTCCCTCCTTGCCACATCTCCAGCATGACCTTGTGTGGTCCGGGCCATCGCAACCGGCTGCCATGTGGCCGAAGCCAAGACAGCGGTAGCACCGAACCCTTTCCACTTTATGTACGCGACAGGACACCCACCCCACCTTCAGGTGTCCTGTGCGTACCAATCTCGCGGATAGTTCCTCGGCCAGCTCCACGAAATCCTTCAGGTTGCCCCTGAAGGGTCTTTTCGTGAGGCTGACCTTCACCTCTCCCACACAGTCGTTACCGAAGTGGCTTCTAACGGCCGCTTCGATTTCACCAGCCTCCGTTGTTGGATCGAGGTCCAGGACCTCGATCTCGGTACGGGGAACGAGCTCGCGCACGATACCCCCCGCCCCAACCGCCTCCTTGACAGCAGCCGAAAATTCGGCCCTGCCCTCTGCTCTAGGTCCGAGCTCCACAAGGACCCCCCCATTCCTGGTTTGCCTGACACCCCTGATTTTTACACCAAGGGTGTCCGGCTTAACCTTCGACTTGAGGTCCCTGAGGACCTCGGCGTAACTTAGACCCTCGGCTGGTTTGATAAGAACCGCCTCGGGTCGAGCTCTTCCGTGCTGTTTCTTCTTCGTCGTGTTTGCAGGTGCAGATGGTATCGCCCCTGCCGCACTCATCTTCGGGGTTGAGGACGCTGCTGGTGTAGTGAGCGTCCTCGGCTTCTTCTTCGCCTGCTTGGAGGAGCCAGCCTCAACGGGACTCGAGGTGGACTCCCGTTCGCGCTTCCGAGCGGGAGTTTCCATGGCTTCTTCCGTCTGGGTCCCCGTTCCGCTAGTTTCTTTCACCGTTTCCCTCATTTTAGCATTCGCCTTCTTCTTTTCTCTTTTCGCAACTTCCGCTCCGAAATCTTTTATCGCCTCTCGGAAGGTAGTATGGGCGCAGCCCACTTTCTTTCCCAGCTCCTCCATTAAATCAAGTGCCTCCTTCAGTCCATTCCTAATAGGCATGAACATATTTCGCTTTGTATCGCAAAAATCTTGCATCTCCTGCAGTACCACAGATAAGTCTTCAAAGATTACTTTACCTTCCGCCATCCCTTTCTCCGCTTCTCCGTAAGACCCCTGACTCCGGTCAGGTTCCTCCACATCATCATACTCTCCCTCCGACTCCTCAGCCACACTTCGTTTTAAATTTAGTACATTCGCCATTAGAATTCCCACGAGTAGCTAGGGAAATAAAGGTCCACCCCCGCAGAGCCCCGCGTGCGGGGGTAAGGTCTGTATACTCTAGAAGGCGACCTGGTATCCTGGAGACACCGTATGTGACACCACTCCCCTGGTGCCATGCAGCCTTCGGCACGGTGGATTAACGCCTTGGCTCGGAGGTTTTTCCTTCGGGACCATCCCTGGACATTACCTGCGACTGCTTATTGAGTAGTGTACCCGTTTTCAGCAGGAACCCTCGGTACAGGGCCGCAACAGGAAGAGGTCATGGTTTTTTCTCGGTGTGTCCTTCACCCAGTCTGTTTGGTCCGCGGGGCCTATTTTATTTCAGCCCTACCCTCTGTTTCCAGCGAGCATTCCCCTATCCGCCACCCGGGGACGCGCCACGTATGGGTTACAGACTCCCACTGTGGAAATACCTTACTATACTGCAATTAAACGTAAGGGGTATAAAAACAAATTTTGGATTACTTGAAAGTTTTATTGAAAGTTTAAAGGTCAAGACAGATGTAATAATATGCTGCGAAACGTGGAAATTAGAATATCATAAATATTTTCATATAAAAGACTATGATATTCATTACAATGATAGTAAAATCAATAAGTCTGATGGTGTAATCGTCTATATTAAAAAAGGATGGTCGTATAATTGTAAAATCGAAACAATAAATAACTTTAAAATATTAAATACTAACATAAAAACTAATTTAAATATTACACTTCAAATATCTACAATATATAGAAGTAATGACTATGGAAAAACTGATTTTATAGATACATTAAAAATGTTCTTGAATAACAATAAAAATCAAAAGAATCACATCATTGTTGGCGATTTTAATATAAATATACAACAACATGATCATATCAATTATGAATTTCTGAGTATCCTACTAGAACATGAGTATATGCCTTATTTTCAAGGCATTACAAAACCATCTATAAATAATCCAAACATTGGTACTTGTATAGATAATATTTTCGTTAAAAGTACTATTCCAGAAGTTAATTCTTATAAAATCAACAATATATTTACGGATCATTATCCACTCCTTTTAAAAATTAACGTAAATAATACAACACAAGCTAAAGAACAAAATGTTTCAATAGCTATTAACTATAAAAAGTTAGTTGACTTGGCTAGTAAAAATGATTGACAAAAAATATTATCAATACAAGATCCAAACAACGCAACGGATACTTTGATAGAAGATATTAAGAGAATCGTAGCATACTCTACAATTAGAAATAAGTATCGTAAAAATAAAAATAAAATCCGGCATAACTGGGTAACAACTGGTATCATGATCTCTTGTAATAAAAAAGAATCTTTATATAATATATGTAGATTAGATCCTAACAATTTGATATTAAAAAATGAGTACAAAAATTATAAAAAAATTCTAAAAAAGGTAATTAAAAATACAGAAATCATCTTTGATAAAATCAAAGTAGAACAAATTATTTAAAAAAATAACAATAAATTATAAGGAAATATAATAATGAGAAAATAAATAATAAAAGTAATAAGAAAAAAGATAACATAGATTATATGGGGCATTATTTCTCAACTGCCCCAACTTTAAAAGTCATGTTCTTTGATTTTCTTCAAATTCAGGGAATATGTTCACCTACCCAATAGTACTTAATCGACAAATTTATAGAGTACAAAAACCAGCCCTCTCCAAGTGATGGGGGTGACATTTTCAACCCCAATGCCTGCACGGGTATTTTCAAAAGCTTGCAACATCCTTTCTATTTTGTCGATTTCAATTTTTTATGAGGGTTTTCGAAAGGATATTTCTTACTCTTTTATTATACTTTATTAACGAAAAAAACGAAAAACGTTTTAAGCATTTTTTAAACAATTTAATTGTTTATTTAACTTTTTTATCAATTTGGGGTATTTTTATTTTTTTTAAATACCCTCAAAAGAAAGCTTGACCTTTTGGCTTCAAAAAAGATCCTAAGCAAAAAAATGGTCCAGTGAATAGTTTCCGAGATATAGGCCCCGATGTGAAGGCAGTCCTAATGCTCGTGCTCAGACGCAATCCTTTAGTAGTCCACAGACTAGTTTGCAAGTCTACCATTCTTTCAACGTATTCAAGTTCATTCAGAATTACATTAAATCAGCTAATACACAATTTAAGATTGCTTGTCGGTGGGTCAGAGGAAGTTGATTTATTTACTATTTGTTACAAACAAATAAAAAATGCAAACCACCCTGTTCAGAAGTGATGTTGATTTTTCTCAGTATGAATGATTCCTTACTGAAAGTTCGTCATTTTACAATAATTATTGATTATTCAATGATATTCTATGAATAAGTGCCCAATTTAACCATTGTTAACATATAAACAGTGCATTTTCAAATGAGTCAACTACAGACAAATTATTAATTAACGCCTGTCGTCAACCTACGATCTATAAAATCATAGTGTCCTGAGTCAACCACGTGGAGGTGGCAGTGCGATTTTAGACTCCTTCAGGGTGCTTAATTCAAGTGAGTCCCCTCGCCTCTCACTATTCGGGGTGCTTGTTTTTAGTGAGTCCCGTCGCCTCTCACTATTCGTGGTGTTTAATTTTTATGAATCCTCTGGCCTCCCACTTCACAGTGTTTTTTAATTGGTTCGCCTTTTATTTTCACCATTTTTTTTTCTTTTGAAGTACTCTCCCTATTCAAGGTATGCTTAGGTTTAGGAAAAATGTCACTCTTCTCATCATAGGAAACTCGTTTAAGGTTCAGCTTTCCCTTATCATTAGGGGTGAAAGCATGGTACTTGAGAGTACCGGGTATTGTGACAGACTTACTGAACCGATCTGCTAATTTCAATGTCATTGCTGAATGATCATATTTAGAACTGAAGAGTACAACTGTTTCCATGCGATGGAATCGGAGGAAATTTAAAGCGACTTGCATCAAGAGCCAGCTTGCAGCGTCCAGCAGATAAACAGATTCTAAGTGCTCATGATTTATATAAAGGGGTCAGACAAAATTTAAAGGAAACAGTTGTACTCTTCTGTTCTAAAGATGATGATTCAGCAATGACTTTGCGCAGCAAATCAAATACACCAAACCTGACCTGAATTCGTATTCGCGTTAAATCTATTAAACTTTTTTTACTGGGAAATGTAACAAAAATTTTACAATGAATCCAAAAAATTACCTTTGTGGGAACAAAATGTTCCTTCTGATTTCACCGTTGTTGGTTAAGTTTAAAGAACAAAAGTTCGTTTGGATTTCCCAACTTTAATTATTATTAACTTTGTTACAATTAATGTAACAAAATTTATACAAAAAATCGCTAAGAATTACTTTCGGGGGTTCCAAATCTGTTTTTTCATTGTAAGTTTGTTAATTATTTTTAAAGCACAAATTTTAGAGAGAGGTACTTTTCCGGATTTTAAATGAGTTTTCTTATTATTAAATTGATGATTTATTTTCAAAAACGAAAGTTTGTTTGGTTTCCTCAGATTCTGTTTTTTGTTGGTTTTCTTACCATTTTTCTTACAATTTTGTTTTTGTAATAATAAATGTATCAAAAATTTGCAACGAATTGCAAAGAATAACTTTTGGGATTTAAAAATGGTTTTTTTCATCTTAGACTTTGTTGGTTAGTTTTAAAGAAGAAAAGCTTGTTTGGATTTCTCATCTTTAACTATTTTTAACTTTATTACAATTAATGTAGCAGAATTTTTGCAAAGAATCGCAGAGAATTCTTTGGAGGTTCAAAATGTGTTTCGATTTTTAAACTAGTTGATTATTTTTAAAAAACAAAAGTTCGTTTCGTATCCTGAGCTTTAAATTATTTGTTTAGTTTTGTTACATGAAATGTAACAAAAATTGTGTAGAGATTTGCGAATAATTACTTTTCAGGATTTTAAAATGAGTTTTCTTATCTTGTACTTGTTTATTTATTTTCGGGAACAAAAGTTTGTTTGATTTTCACGGTTTCAATTTGTTTTTGGTTTTCTTACAATAAATGTAACAAAAAGTTTGCTATGCATCTCAAAGAATTACTTTCGTTTGGTAGAAAATGTGTCTCTTATTTTAGACTTGTTGGTTAGTTTTAAAGAATGAAAGTTCGTTTCGTTTCCCCAGCTTTAGATTTATTTATTGTTTTTGTAGCAATAAATGTAACAAAAAATTTGCATCGCATGCAAGAGAATTACTTTTGGTGTTAAAAATGTGTTTTCTTATCTTAGACTTGTTGGTTAATTTTAAAGATCAAAAGTTTTTTTGGATTTTCCATTTTTAATTTTTTTTGTTAATTTGTTACAATGAATGTAACAAAAAATTTTGTAATGAATCGCAAAGAATTACTTATTGTAGACAAAATTTCTGCGACGAATCACTGAAAATTTCTTTTCGAGGTTTGGAACGTTTTTTCTTATCTGAGACTTGTAGATTAATTTTGAAGAACAAAACTTCGTTTGGTCTTCTGAATTTTAAATATCTTTGTTGGTTTTATTACATGAACTATCAGGGAAGTTCTGTATTAAATTGAAATTCATCTTCTTTAGGTTGAGCAAATGTTATTTTATTTTAAAGACGGAATAAACGTTTGCAAGGACAATCAAGAATTTAAAAAAATTTAGAGCCTTTAATTTCGCGTCTTGTAGAAACAATCAAACATCAGCGATGTGAAATTTTTGAGGGAGCTGAAGTGAACCGCCAGCACGCACACTATCTTAACACTTACGAGACAAACAAGTGGTTGCCAAAGCTCGATTCTGATTCGTTCATTATGCCCAACTTTGAAGCTTTACTGTGCCCAAACTAAGGCCCAGGTCAAATTTTGCCAGAGGACTTTTCTGTTTCTTTTTTTGTCCTCTATCACCCAGTACCGGCATGTTCATAGGTGGTTGGACACCCTGTATGTATGTATATATATATATATACTCACACACGTACATGTGCAAGCATCTATGACCTTATCGATATGCGTGGAATATCCACATTACTCATTTCCACATCATCCATGAGGTAGAGTAAGTGAAGCTTTTTTTTGAACGTGGTATCCCCAGTAGGCCTAATCCACAAGGTTTTTCTTTTAGAAAAGCAGCTAAAGATGTTAGGTGTATTCAGTGTTTAAAGTCTTGGTTTTAGCAGAGATGAGGTGGGAGATTGCCGATCCCATACATTCAATTTGGAGTGATTTTCCGCAGCGCCCTTAATGCGAGTAACCAGTTTACGAACTAAAATGATAATGTCGGTAGAGAAGATCAGAGTGGGTAATTTTAGTTCGTAAACTGGTTACTGGCATTGAGGGCGCTGCGGAAAATTACTCGAAATTGAATCTCCCACATTATCTGAAAATTGTCATAAAAGAATCTGAAAGTTTTTGAGGCAAGTTTTATCGTTTCGCACAAAAAAAAAAAAATTCAGGAAAAATTCAATTTAATTTAAAACATGTAACTATATTCTATTTGTTTCTTTAATGGTTTAAAATTAATTTTCTTACAAGGGGAGTGCGCGTGTCACGAATTTTAAACATCTTTTGTGAGCGAAGAGGGCTTTTTTGAGATGAAAAAAGCTGAAACCGTTTACTTAGATAGAAAACGGTTTATGAAAAAAAAGGTTGGAAGAAACTTGTATACAATCATTATCGGTTTGAATTAAATGATAAACGAACAAGCTGCAATGGGGCAATGGTCTAGGTTCCAGACTGGAGAGTCTCTCGTCGTGGGTTCACTTCCTCGTACATTTAATTATTTTTTTCTATTCCTTTTTGTTTAATAGTTTAACCCTGAATATGCATAAATATTAACAATCGTAAAGAGTTTTAAAAAATATTTTAAGAATAAAAAAATCATTCTTGACACCAAAATATTTTTATCAATCAGTTCATGTTTGCAGCATAATTTTTTATTTTGAAAAATCAATTTCAATCGAATATTCACAAACATTTTAAAACATTTCAAAAACTGTAATAAAATTGTTTAAAAAAGATTCTGGAAGATTTCAAGGCAGTTTTTATAATTTTGCATAATTAAAAAAAATCGAGAAAAATTCCAATTCATTTAAAACATAGTTTTGAAACTTAAAAAGATAATTTTAATATTAAGAAGATTAAAAAAGAAAAGAAAATGTACATTTTTGAAAAAAATGCATTTTTTTGGTTGAAAAAATAAAAATATATTTTTTAAATTTGTTGTTTTTTTAGAAGGAAATTAATTGTATAGGTTAAAAATTTATTGATTTATTTCGGATTTTTTCTCGGAATTTATAGAAATCTTTTGATCAGAAGTTTTAGTCCAGTCAATATGTAGTTTTACCTTGCAAAAGGTCAGAATAAGACCAAACTTGGCAATTATATTCATTTTGGGGCCCTTATCAAAACCCAAAAAAGATTTTGAAAAAATTCTCGAAAAAAAAAACAACAAAAATCTATATTTTGTTTTAATTTTTTTTAATCTTTTGTTCTCATAAATTATTTTTGAATTTTAATAATACTCTTAAGTATCTCTTAAAGTTGCTATTATTATGAGAAGTTGTAGGCTCCGGAAGCTTCGATTATGATTCCTTAAAGAAACCAATCCCAAAGCTACTGGAACGTGTACGTCATCCGCTTCTGCTCCTTCTGTCCTAGAAGGTAAGCAAGAGCGGGAAATTTACGCGTGATAACATCGGGCAACACTGTTCCTTGGAGTCAGTTCTCTAGCCGCGGATGACCTTACGCGGCAGACAAGACAGTTGGAGATGAAGGTTTCACCTCTGGATACTTCTTTGGAGCTACCAATCTTTCTAGAATTTAAGAGGAACAGTGTTGACGGACCAGATGGAGTGATCCCAGGAGAACAGCCTTTTGCATCCGGTTCGCGATGAAATGAGCCTGACGCTGGCAAGCCGGAATCTTGTTGAGTTGGCTGATAAATGAAGCTTTCATACCTCCAAGACAGCCGATTATGAGAATTATAAGATGGACAGCCTACTGGTACAGCCTTGGTACAGCCTACTCAGCTCGAAAAGAAGTGCTTGATATTTCGCCCGTTCTTCTCCCTCTTTTGCCGTGAATTACCATCGGCTGGTGCCGAGAATTCAATCACGTAAATGATCTTGTTCTTCAGATCTTGGAGGTCAATGTCAGGCTTCGTAGCACTGATACGTTGAGTAGTGGAGAATGAGAAATTCCAGTAGATCTTACACTGATCATTCTCCACAACTGACTCGAGTTCCCTCTGGGTGTAGGGCAAGACGGGCAATAGATCAACACCATAGAAATGCCTAAGATGGTAATATAACACTTTTAGAGCTGCATTGTGTCTCTCTATGTACGCGCAGCGTGCATATTTAGAGCATCCACTGAGAACATGTCCAAGTGTTTCAGGCTCTTGCTTGCACGCTCGGCAGTTGGTATCGCGTACAGGTACATTCATTATGCGCTCGCGGTAAACTAAGGTGTCTATGACGCCGTCTTGACAGGCAAAAAGAAATCCCTCGGTCTCCGATCTCAATCCAGCAGACTTGAGAAACATGTTGGACAGACCCATCGAGAGCTCTTCTCTACGTATGATGCCGTAGAACTTACCATGAAGGGGTTTCTCAGAATGTTCTCTTAGTAGGAGCGTATGTTCTGCTTCCTGTATACGACTTTTGAGCACCAGAGGTGTTAGTGATGCTAGGCCATGTGTAATGTCGCTGGAATTAAATGGGAGATCAAGCTCCTCTGCGGCCCTATCTGCCGCGTGGTATAGAAATACCGCAGCATTGGCGACTTCATGTTGATGTACGAGTCGCATAAGGGAATCCGTGCTTTTTAGAACTGAGCAGGCTGCAGCCAGAACCGTTCTTCGATGAAGACACTCTAAGCTTAGCAATCCTCTACCCCCTTTATCGCGAGGGAGATATATTCGAGGTACGGAAGATCTAGGATGAAGACTTCCTTGTATTGTCATCATCTTGCGTGTGCTTCGATCAAGTTGTTTTAACTCATCGACGTTCCATTTTACTGCACCAAACGTGTAGAGCAGTATAGGAACGGCCAGCATATTGGTCGCCTGGATCTTATTCTTTCCAGATCATTCGGAAGCCAAAATTTTTCTGAGAATTTGGCGATACCTTTTTCCAAGGGCCGTTTTCAAGTTATGCACATTTTGGGTTTCCGCTTGCGGTATTCCAAGATATGTATACGTTTCTCCAATACCAAGATGTTGAATGGTATTTCCGCCTATGAGTTGACCATCCTGATCGTCACTGGATGATGTAGTTTCTAGTCTTCCTTGGTGTAGGTGGACGCAGGCACACTTGTCCAGTCTGAAGCTCATACCAATCGCTTTAGAATACCTATTTATCGCATCTACAAGGATGTTAAGGTCCTTTTTTGAGGAAGCAAAGAGTTTAAGGTCGTCCATGTATAAAAGGTGGTTGACCTTATATTCTCTTCTGTTCGGCGGGCCACATAGGTATCCAGAGCTTTTGCCTCGGAGCACAATAGATAGAGGCAAGAGGGAGATGCAGAAAAGTATCGGACTTAGATAGTCTCCTTGAAAGACCCCCCTCTTATAAGTGACAAAGCTTGTAGTCACTTGTCTTTTGTCAGATGTTATGACAAATCTTGTCCGCCACAAGAGCATAAGCTCTTTTATGCATCTCACTATTTTTGGATGCACCTCCATGCACTCAAGCAGCTTAATAATTAGCTCATGGTTCGTGTTATCGAATGCCTTACGGTAATCAATCCAAGACATGGACAGATTGGGTCGATACCTGATCGAGTCCTGGGTAATACACCTGTCTATTAACAGGTTCTCCCTGCAACCTGCCAGCCCTCTCTTGCATCCACGTTGTTCGACTATTGCACTCCATACCGGCTCGATAGATGTCAATATCCTCTCTTTGAGGATGCCAGTGAATAGCTTGTAGCTGGTGTTTAAAAAAGCTATGGGCCTGTAGTTCTTTGGACCTGACAAATCTCCGGCCTTAGGGATCAATACCTTGCGTCCTTCCACTAGCCACTGCGGGACGGGTTGTTCTCCGTTTAAGAAAGTAGTAAATATACGAGCTAGATGTTGGTGCGTAGAAGTGAACTTCTTCCACCAAAAGTTGTTGATTTTATCTGGCCCTGGCGCCGAAAAGTTCTTAGTTCTAGCGATAACTTTCTTCTCTTCTTCAGCAGTAATTAGTAGACACTCTTCCTCTGGACCTTGTAACCTTTGCCTTTGGCAAAAGTTACGAAAGAGTGATATATCAGAAGCGTCTACATTTAGCTGATAAGTATCTCCATATACTTGCTCCCAGAAGACTTGAATCTCTTCTCGACTAGGCAGATTTTTAACTACACATGGCGCTTTATTGAACAGATGGGAAGGATTAGTAGAAAAGGTGGAATTTTCCTGAATCCACTTAACACGCCGTTCAAGGCGCTGTTTCGCTGTTTCGAGCAAGTGCCCTAACTTTTGGAGTGAACTTTTTATTTGATGTTATGTAGCTAATCACGCACTGAACATTTGATGCATGCCGTCTCGCCGTTTCAATTTTGAACTGAAGCTGTGCAATACGCTCGCGTGTCTTACTCAGACGTACCGAAGTATCGTTACTTCTATCGTCGCTAAGCAGGGAGACCGCCTTCTCGTAAACGACACAGTTCAGATTCCAGAGATTAACATCTTCCGGGAGCAAATCGCGGAGAGCAGTATTAGCTTCAGCTAATTTGTCCATCCTGAGGAAGACTTTTTGGTGGATAGATCTCCTACTTCTCATGTTGGCATTATCGGCTATCTGCAAAGGTGGTCTTGCTGGAACGGGTGGAATGTTCGCTGGAGGATGTTGCTCCTCTTCCTGTTGATAAAGAGCTTCATATCCGTTTTTTCGCAAGAAGGATACCTGATCTCTTAAATACTGAGGCGTTTTATGAGCATATTCCGGGTGCATATTGCCCCAACGGTCATGTAACCTCTTCATGAATCCTCTCCGCACCGGTGAGCTTCTTTGCCAACAGGTAAGAAGGTCCCTCCTGAGTTGGTCCGACCATTTAAATCGATGTTCTCGCCTTTGTCCGGGGTCATTGCCTGGTCGTCGCCTCGGTTCGTTCCTATTGCCACTCCCAACTGAACCATGGCCTCCATCCGAGAGAGGCCTATTGTGGGTAGCACTGCGCGATAGTTGTGTCGTAACCGCATAATTCGTTGCATTGGGGAGTTAGCCCAAAGCAACGCGGCTGACTGCAAGAGCCGGAGCTCTCGGGCGATGGGGTCGCCACATCCCTACGCCATCACATCCCGCGAGCGTGACTTGCTTGCTAGATTTTTAAGTAAGTTTGTAACTGTGCAAAATTGCACAATTTTGTTTTAAAATCTTGAAATGTTTTAAACTGTGAAACGTTAAAAACTTTTTAAAAGTTTATTTCAAATTAAGTTTATCAATAAAAAATTTCATGTGATAGTTTCCCGGAAATCGCGAAATCTTAAGAAAATGTTTTCATATTTCCTAAAAAAAAAACATCGTTTTTTGAAATTGGCAACATTTGTTGAAGCACAAATCGGTCGGAAGGCTAATTAAAACTGAGTACATTTTTTATTATTTGTTGTATAAAAAATGGAAGACCGGAAAATCATGAAATTTTGAAAAAAATTCTGGAAAAGCATGAAATTTAAAAAAAAAATTCTAGATTCTTTCTTATTCGAAAGTTAACTTGAAATACTATTAATAAAAGACTTAACAAGCATTTTAATACGTCACGGCAAGAAATTGTAGAAAATTAAAAATTTGTATTGAAAATTAGTTGAACTATAGTTTGACTATATGTTTTTAAATTTCGTTGTGTTTTGGTAGAAAATTTCAACTATTTGGTTGAAAATTCCTTTTTTTTTTAGTTTTTGATTGAAAATTGAACTATTTTTTGAAAATTGGTTGTTTTTTTGTTAAAAATGTAATTATTATGTTTGTTTTTTTATTTGCTCAAAATTAATCTTCTTATAATAAATTCAAATTTAAAATTTAGAATTTAAAATTTAAAGATTTTTCGGGTTTCAATCGTGTGCGAAACTATGAATGTTGCCGACGTTTCGTGAACATTGCAGTTCACTTCTTCAGGGCTGACCAGAGTGTCCCATGGTGCGGACTGCACCCCAACGGATTAAAGATTTTTGCACTAAGAAACAAAAAATAAAATTTGACAAATTACTTCCAGTAAAGCACGCACCATTAACTAATACAGTAAAAAACATCTCTAACCATCATCTCAGCAACGAAATGATTTCAGCCTTATCTAAAGGACATAATTTTGCAGTCGCTCCCTCCAAAATCCCAAAAGAAGAAATCATCAGTAATTTGGAATCCACAATATACACCCTTCCACCCGAAAAAGCAAATGACATACGACGTAGGACAGCCAACATTTTACGCGAAGCCCAACTTCCTTCCTCAAACTTAACAAAACAAGAAAAAACAGCTATTAAAGAACTCAATCAGAATAAAGACATCATAATATTACCCGCAGACAAAGGCAATACAACAGTAATAATGAATAAACAAGACTATAACAACAAAATCATGGACCTTCTTACTGACGATACATATAAAAAGCTTAAAAAAGACCCCACAAAAACAATAACCAGAAAAACACAAAGCCTCCTAAAAGACTCAAATCTTGACAGCGATACAATATCTAAATTAAAACCTACTAATCCTATCTCCCCAAAACTTTACGGACTTCCAAAAATTCACAAAAACAACATCTCACTCAGACCGATCGTCAGCGCAATAAACTCTCCAACTTACAACCTAGCGCGCTTTCTCGCCAAAAAACTGAAGCCTTTCACAGGAAAGTCTATCACACACATCCAAAACTCTTTTGACTTCATCAGAAAAATACAACAGATTCACATTCAACCCCAAGACATCCTAGTAAGTTTCGACGTAGTATCTCTCTTTACAAAAGTACCAATCTCTGATACAATCGATATTATTAAATCCTTTGCAAACTTCCCCTCCGATCTCACACCTTTAATAGAACACTGTCTCACTAATACCGATTTCTCTTTCAATAACCAATTCTACGAACAAACCTCAGGAGCAGCAATGGGATCTCCAATCTCACCTGTAATAGCCAACATTTTTATGGAAAATTTAGAAACTAAAATCTTTAACAAATCCAAGCTTAAACCGGAATTCTGGTGCCGTTGCGTTGACGACACTTTTGTCATCTGGAGACACGGACTAGATCTAAAGATCTAAAATCTTCTGATCTTACTAAAAGATCTGATCACACATTAGGACATAAAGTTTACAGAAAACCCACGCATACAAACAGATACCCGCATGCCTCCTCCCACCACCACCCATCTCAAAAGCAATCGGTCATCAATTCCCTTGTATACAGAGCTGTCTCCATAACAGATAAAGATAACTTACAAAAGGAATTACAAAATGTTAAACAAATCCTAATACAAAACGATTACACAAACAAACAAATTAATAAAGCAATAAGAAAATACACTCAAGAAAACAAGTCAACACAACCTACTAAAGAAAGAGAGAGAGAAACAACCACCATCCTACCCTACATTCAAGGTATCACGGAACAAATAGGAAGAATTCTCAACAAACACAACATCCAAACTATATTTAAACCACCTGCAAAAATAGGACAACTTCTAAACCCTAAAGATAAAAAGGAACCTTTCAGTGATCTGGGAGTATATCAAATCCCTGGTTCTTGTGGTAAAGTCTATATTGGAGAAACCGGGAGGGCGGTAAGTCAACGTGTAAAGGAACATGAGAGTAAAGTTAGGCTAAAACATTTCACACAATCAGCAGTAGCTGAGCATCATATCGAAACAGGACATAGTATTTTATTTGACAAAACAACCGTCATCGCCAAAACGTACAATAAATTTCCAAGAAAACATAGAGAAGCAATCGAAATCTTGAAACACCCTAATAACATCAATAGGGACAATGGATATAATACCAATCCGATTTGGCTTTCCGTCCTCCCGGGTTTTTTAAAAAAGACTTGATTGGCCAATCAAGTTCAAGCAGTCCCCACCATGGGGCACTCTGGCCAATCACAGGCATCGTAGAGAATACATATATAAGAACAACATATCTTGAAACTTAAGTTTCAGGTCAGCCCTGAAGAAGTGAACTGCAATGTTCACGAAACGTCGGCAACATTCATAGTTTCGCACACGATTGAAACCCGAAAAATCTTTAAATTCTAAATTTTAAATTTGAATTTATTATAATGAATCATCGTGAAAGTATCAAATCTATTATTAATCTTCTTAGTTGAAAATTCATTTTTATAGAAAATTCAACTCTTTCTTGAAAATTCCTTGTTCTTCATAAATATTTTATAAATGTTAGGAAATATTTTCAAGTTTCAAAATATTTTGACTCATGTTATCACTGCTGAAATTCCTAAATATCATTTTAACTGACCCGAATTTTTCTTTAAAATGTAACAAATCTTCAAAAATTATAAAAATTGCCGAATATATGCTGGATTATTTATTCTTAAAAAAAACTCCTTCAAAATTTGTATATAAGTCTGAAGAATATTTTTTCATTCAAACCTTTCAAAATTCCTTAAAAGCTTCTCAATTTCTTGTTCGAAAGCTTGGCTGGTTGCATTCTGAATGGATGTGACTTTTAGTGGATGTTTTCAGTTTGTTCTTTGCTCAGATTGCAAAAATTTTGCAACAAAATATAGATTTTTGTAAGATTTCGAAAGAAAATGCTTTTTAAGAATTCAGATAGATTTAAAGAGGATACAAAAAATTTCTTAAGTTTCCTAAGAAAATTTTAAATGATTTTTTTATATTTGAAAATTGATTTAAGGGCATGCTCTCCGGTGATCACGTGACCAAAACAGTCCTTTTGGTTATGAAACTTTTTTTGGTGTTCACCATGTCCAAACGCAATGATGTATTGCTCTCAAAATTTGGAATAAAGATAATGAGTCAATAAATTGCGTTTGTATATTTAGTTTCAGTAATAATTTTGAAAAAAATTTTCCATGCAAAAAATAAATGTGGAAAATTTCATAACCGAGCTTGGTTATGTGATCTCTACTTTACCGACGTTGAAATGTTCCAAAAATAATGACAGGTTACGTGTGGGCAAATACTTATTTTTTTATTTGCAATTAATGTGCAAGTGTTATTGTTTATATTATTTTTTTGAATGTTCAGACGACTTAATCCAAAATTTGTGTCAGTTATCAACATACGTGAATCAGAAAATCTGAAATGCATCAAACCAAAAATTACCTGCACGTGCTGCAACTCGAATGGTATTCTATCAATTTATAAATGAAATTTCCTTGAAATTATAAACATATTGATGTGTACAAACGTTCTCTAGTGCTTTTTATTCAATCTTTCAAATTCTAAACACGATATCTCAATCCGTATGGACGTAGTGAGCACCAAAAAAAATGAAAATATTTTTACACATTTATTTTTTACATGGAATTTTTTTTCAAAATTATTACCATTCACATTCGTTGCACATTCGTTGCAACGTTATCGTGCACATTCGTTGCAAATCAAAAAATATGTATCTGCACACACCTAACCTGTCATTATTGTTGGAGCATTTCAACGTCGGTAAAGTGGAGATCACATAACCAAACTCGGTTATGAAATTTTCCACATTTATTTTTTACATGGAAAGTTTTTTTCAAAATTATTACTGAAACTAAATATACAAACGCAATTTATTGTCTCATTTTCTATATTCCAAATTTTGAGAGCAATACATCATTGCGTTTGGACATGGTGAACACCAAAAAAAGTTTCATAACCAAGGACTGTTTTGGTCACGTGGTCACCGGAGAGCATGCCCTTAAAGATAATATTTAAAAATTGATTTGAAGATAATATTTAAAAATTGAT
>CAKNXH010063469.1:0-39580 GCA_932178445.1 Andricus quercusramuli | reverse complement strand
TTAAAAATTGATTTGAAGATAATATTTAAAAATTGATTTGAAGATAAAGCAAACATTTTCATACAGTTGCTGGGAAATTGAAAATAATTTTTTATTTTGGAAAATTATCTGAAGCGAATGTTCAAAAACATTTCAAAACATTTTAAAAACTTTTAAAAAATTGTCAAAAAAGATTCTGGAAGATTTTAAGGCAATTTTTATAATTTTGCACAATTACACAATTAACAAAATTAAAAATGGCCAACGGCCATACCACGCTGAAAACCCCAGTTCTCGTTAGATCACTGAAGTTAAGCAGTGTTGAGCTCGTTTACTACTTGGATGTGTGACCGTTCGGGAATACTACTAACTGCGTGCTGTTGGCGTGTCATGGGTGTTGTGAGCCCACACTTGTAGTTATTTACTACAAGAAACTATCCACCTAGAAACACTACCCCGAATCGGGGAGTGTCACGCCTACCCCGAAAGGGAAATGGCTTAATGGTATACAAACAAAAATCGGCTGTATTAAAAGAATTTTAATTAAATAATTTGAAGCGAACAATAGAATATTTACTAATTTCATATTTCCAACAATAAGAATTGGAAATAAATCAAAAATTAAGTGTACGCAAATGCTTGGAAAGAGCTATTTTGTACAACATCCAATCGAAACCTACGAACAGCAATAATTGGACACGGGAAAGTGGAAAGGTTTAAAATTATAAACTCATTGAATAAAGTCAATTATTTAGGGTGTTCGAAAAGCAACGTTTTCCCCTCCTGACTTTTTTTCATATCGTGCTTTTTTCGGCTTAAAATGTTCATTTTCGTTTGTTTTTGGGAATTTTGAAAATGCTATAACTCCGATCATTTTTGTTTTATCAAAAAAAGTCATTAAGATATTTTGTTCGTCTTGTTGTGTACTACTAAGAACCGTACATAGAATTTTCAAATCATCTAATAAAGTGGTCTCAAAAATTTTCAAAATGTGCTCACTTTTTGAATTTTCATCCAAAATAGTTGGTTAACGAACTCGTTCTTTCTTTGTAGGTCTTAAAAAAGTGTGCCAAAGCACAATCCAATCTGATCACACCTGAGACACAGGGATCACAGCGCAAAAGCAGCTCAAAAATGGGGAAATAGGGTAATTTCCTCACAAAAAAAAGGGGAAAATAGGGGAAAGATTTAACATTTATTTTCATATGTCGAAAAGAACAAACAATCTTTTTGTAAGAAATGTTACATTTTTAAATAATTTTCAATGATTTTTCAATGATTTCTGCCATTAAAGATTTATTTAAAAAATATATGTATGTCCTTAGATCATTGGAAATCCATCCCGAGTGATATAAAAAAGTGTGGGAAAAAATAAAATTAGTTAAATACACCATTTTGATATGTTTAACATCGCTCTCATAAATATTTCTTTCCAAGATTTTTCATTTCATCCTTACTATAATTAATACTTTCAATGTAAATTTAAAACTAAACTCTTCAGTACGGCGAAGTAAAAATGCTAAAATTAATCGAATCTTTTGAGCTGAGGGATAACAATTTGTGGATCGACATCCAAAACAAGTAAAGAAAAAAAATGTGAAATCGGTTAATATCTTATGTTCTCTTTCTTAAAATTTCCATTTAACAATTTTTGTTGTAACTTTAAAAAATTTTGCCTTATTTAAAATTGTTGGTAAATATACAAAAACATGTTTTTTTTTATTGATTTGAACCTGAAATTGAGTCAGCTTAAACCAAAAAAACATGTTATTATTTTTTATACATGGGAAAATTTTTTTTCGTGGTGTTTATAACTTTCCAAAAACGCAAAAAAATATGATTTCCCGAAAATCCTAACTCACGACAACATTTTTTTCCGAAGAAGCAAAATAAAAAAATGTTTCTTTGGATCAAGCTGAATAAATTTCAGGTTCGACATATTCAACTTCTTTTAAAAAGTGATTATCGCACAAAATACTTCTGGCTTTTTGAGGTCAAGCAAAAAATGCTTTATAGTCTGCCAGAAGAACTGCTCGCTAAAATCACACGGAACTTAAATGATTTGCACTGCAAAACACTTTTTTGCAATTTCACTTTAAATTCCGCTTTAAAGTCAGAAATTGTCAGAGAATAGCTAGAAAATAAAAATGTAAAAGCCGTCCTTCCTTGACAACATTAGAAACCAAAGTGTATTTTTGTTTTGAATTTGCACGATATAGCGAAATTACATTGGTAGGGCGGAGGGGAATCATCAATTCTTGTCACCTCTACGCCTCTACTTCGTAGAACCGGCGGATAGTTTCCGAGAAATATACTTCCCCAAAACAAATGAAATAAAAATATAAGAGCAGCTCTTTAAAACTGCTTTCTTGAACACTTATTATATTATCTAATTAAATTGTCTTTAATTAAACTTGAATTATGTAAATAAATTGATTAGAATTAAATTAATTAATTTAAAAAGTGTCTAATTTTTTTTTAACTTATAATACTTCTCACATTTCCTCATTTTTTTAAACCAATAACTGAGTTATTAGCTTCAACCTTCACAGGAACCGAATAAAAAAACAAAAACAAAAAAAAACGTTGTTTTTAAAGTTATATAAATACATTTTCGTAAGATTTCGGAGAATATTAAAAAAGATGTTTGAAGATCTCACATATGTCGAAAAAAAATCTAGAAAATTTTGATGTAATTTTTTTCTTTTACGGGATTTGCTAAATATTGTGAAAAATTAGAGTCAGACTTCTGGAAGATTTGAAGAAATTTAAAAATATTTGATAAATTTTCGAAAAACAATTCAAGTTTCAAAATACTTTTAATCTCTTTAAACTTCTAAAATTCTTAAAAAGCTTCTAATTGTTTTTTCGATGTACTCAAAAGTGTACGCTTGGTTTAAAATGGTTTGAAATTTTTCAAATTTTAAATTATGTTGATACCTTTTTAAAACTTCTAAATATCATTAAAAATAATCCAGTTTTCCTAAAAAAGCTTTCAATTGTCTTCAAATCTCCAAGGTCCTGTTTCGTGTGTTTTGCAATAAAATCTTGATCATTTCAAATTTTTCCAGAAATCTTATTATCGGTACCGATAACTATTCTGGTTTCCGGTACCGACAGTTTACACATTTCGCAAATTAGGATATTGTAAATTTTATCATGAAACAAAATGACTTATTTGGAAATTTTGATTTAGACAATTGATGTTGCAGTAAATTCGTAATATTAATGAATAGACTTAATCAATAGACAGTTAACTTAAACAGGCTGCAAGAATAAAAAAAAATACATTTGGACTGTGACTGAGAATATTCTTGGAAATTTAAAAAAACGGACTGCAAGAATAAGAAATGAACACGTTTCGTCAAGCACAAAAATAGGATTCATTTTGGAAAGAAAGCCCGGTTTGAAAAGTCACGCTTCAAAAAGACAAGAAATAAAAATTAATTATTCTTCTTCAGAAGATCTGACAAACATGTCCTCTTCTTTTTTTCATACCTTGCTTTGTCTATGAAATCATTAATATCGGTTAATGTATAATGTTCTTTCTCAAATTATTAATTAAATTATTTGAATGAAGTAAAATTATTATTTTTTTGTTTAACCCTTCGATGGCACACTTCCCGACGCGTAACGTAGCTGGCGTACTGGGGTCGTTTCGACCACAAGTGGAAAAGGCTTCCCGCAAAGAGCCAATTCATTATTTTGAGTAGCTGAATTTTTTACACACTCTTGGAGAGTTATTCCAAAGAATGCTGTGGGTTATTTAGTTCAAAATTTATTTTAAATATGATAAAAAGATGATACAAGTTGAACAATAGTGAAAAGTGACACTTTTTCACGAAAAAATGAATAACCATTAATGCCTTTTTCCATTTACCATTAGTACCATTTTTGAATGTTGAAGGCACTTAAGTAAGTTTCAACAAGCCTGGGGTCTTTTCGACCCCAGTGTGCCAGCGAAGGGTTAATCACTCATTTTTTTGAGTACATTTATGAACCATTTAATACGTCTGTTTTCTGGGTTTATGAAACTTTCTTTAATTGTCAAGTAATTGTCCAACATTATAATAACATTTGGTTCTTAATTATTGAAATATTGCTCCTAATTCTGCACTTTTAAATAACTTACTAAATAAAAATAATGGACTCTGGTGGTAAATAATTATGCAGTTTGCAGTTTGTGCTAATGGTAACTCCTCGAGTAGAAACTTCAATGGTAAATCATTTTAGAAATTGCTAACTTTCATCATTTACTGACGAGCAACGTGCACCTTTAAAGTTACTCTTACTCGCATCCGCCAAGATGGGCCAGGTTGATTAATATCTTCCTGAAAGTCAGCAGGATTTTCTTCAGGATCACGCTCCTCTTCCTCGGCCGCTGAGATTATAGCATGCATTTAGTCTTCCATTTGTACGCCGCACCACGCTAATTTGTCAAAATAACTGCCTGAAGAAATGTGTTCAGAATTTCAGGAACAATTATACTTACATCTTGTAAAAAATTATCAGAAGGTGGATACTGGTTTGTTTCATATACCCGTGATCTGTTGTCCTCCAACACAATTTGTGCTGCTGCTTCAATAACCCGTAAGTTTTCCTCTTGTTCATTCAATTTCAAAAATGTGATAAAAAGATTCTGAAATCACTTTAAATCCCGTGTTGCGAAAGCAAACAACTGCGGAATTCTTTGATGTCATAGCAACAAGAAGATCATCGCCATGCTTTTGAAGCAATCTCGACTTCACTGTCCTGACATGGGGTCGTTATTCTCCTTGGATTTGTTGCATGAGATCGTCAATGGTAAACTGACATTCCTCTGACTTTTCTTCCAGGTACGAATAAATAAATTCCATTGCTTCATCCACATTTTTAAAATTAAATGAACAGGAGGAACGATTGCAGATTGTAAAAGCAGCCGCACTAATTGTGTTGGAGGGCATCGGATCGCAGGTATATGAAACAAACCAATATCCACCTTCTGCTAATTTTTTAAAAGATGTAAGTATACTTGTTCCTGAAACTTTAAACACATTTCTTCAGAAAGTTATTTTGAAAAATAAGCGTGGTGCGGCGCACAAATGGAAGATTAAATGCACTGCACTAGCTCATGCTATAAGACCAGCGGCTGAGGAAGAGGAGGGTGATCCTGAAGAAAATCCTGCTGATCTTCAGGAAGATATTAATCGACCTAGCCCATCCAAGCCCTAAAAGAGAAGTCTACCAGGCCCACACAGGTGCTCTAAAAGACTAAAACCAAGACTTTAAACACTGAATATCTTTTGCTGCTCTTCTAAAAGAAAAACCTTGTGGATTAGGCCTACTGGGGATAACACGTTTAAAAAAAAAGCTTCACTCACTCCACCTCATGGGTGATGTGGAAACGAGTAATGTGGATATTCCACGCATATCGATAAGTTTATAGGAACTTGCACATGTACGTGTGTGAGTGTATGTTTGTATGTGTGTGTGTATATGTCGCAGCCCAGTAGCCGACCCAGTCGGTTAGCCGACTCGCTGGCTAGTCGGCTAATGAACGCTGAGTAGCCGACTGTATACCTGCACCTGCTCACGTTGGCCGCAGACGACTGTGCGAACGATTCATCACATATTTTAAGAATTGAGATTTATCATTTGTTTGCGATGCAATACTTTGTGTAAAAAATAATAAAAAAAAGTTCTCACTAGAAATTTTAACCCATTCATAATTTAATTTATATAGTGTTGGGACATGAAGTTTGTTAGTAAGAAAATCTTAAATAAAAATTCTCCGATTCTTGAAATGGGTAAGGAAAAGTAGAAAAGAATATTGCGTCTTTTTTTCAGTGCTTTTTTATTTTTGGACCACCCTAACGTAGACTCCTGTTTTCCTGAATCTGCGGATTTCTTTTTAGAAACACATAAAAAACTAAAAAAATGTTCACCCATTTTTGTTTGGACTTCTTGCTTTGTATCATGAAGCTTATGTTTTTAAGAAAACCCGTATTCTCGTAGAATTCAAAGCTCCTTTTGGCTCCGTAGCTTTTGAATACCAAGAATATCCATATTTTCTGAAAATATGAAATAAGTCCACGTGGACAGAGGAGCCAGGGGGAGAGGGTTCGTCAAAAGTCCACGCTTGTCCACGAGGGGGGGCGGGGGTGAAGATGAATTAAAAAATTGTCCACGTGGTATATGGACGGCCCCTTTGAAGTCACTTGAAATCTCCCAGAATATCTGAAGCCATTTAAATTCACGTGAAGTCACTTGAAATCATCTGAATTCACTTGAAGTCACTTGAATTCTCCTGAAGTCACTTGACATCTCCTGAAATATCTGAAGTCATTTAAATTCACAAGAAGTCACGTGAAGTCACTTGAAGTCAAGTGAATTCCCATGAAGTCACTTGAATTCTCCTGAAGTCACTTGAAATCTCCTGAAGTCAGTGAAATCTTCTGATGTCATTGAAATATCCTGAAGTATCTTGAAGTCAGAAGTAGGTGTACACCCAATAGGTCGAGTTGTCAACCCCTCGCAAGTAGTTGAAATTTCAACAGAAAATAAAGGTAAATTTTAAACTAAAAATGGACTTAGTTTGTCCAAAAAAAAGTTTAGTGCAATATTGAACTATTTTGATGAAAAGAAGTTTGAAAAAAGTTTAAATCAACTGATTGAAAATTTTTCTTTTGGTTAAAAATGCTCGTCATTTTGGTTTGGTAACTCTTTTATTATGTGTTTGAAAAATGCGTCTTTTTGATTTTGAAAATTTAAATTGGTGACGTATTTATGGACGGCCACTAATTTTGACAAATAAATATTTCATCAAATCTGTTAAACACGTGTCTTCTAAAAACCCCTCTAAAACAACATTTATTAACAAATCGATTCTTTGACTGGTGAGGATGCCCAGCCTGACCGATTTGAAACGATCTCGCTCAATAGATTTTTGAAAAATATAAATTAGTCACAACCTCCTCAGTGTAAATTTGTAAAAGCTGTGAAATATGATAAATGTAAAAAAATTGAAATCAAGTACCGGTACATTCCAATATAACAAAAAGCAATAAAAAAAGCAGACGACCACGGTCCAAGAGTAACAGTATCAACAGAAACATGCCAACTTTTATACAGACAAATGACCTCGTTTTACTATAACGACACAAACAATTTAGCAAAGTTTGCTTCCGCATCAAACCGACTCTATTAACTTTCGGAAACTTCCTAGGACGCTGTTACAGAAGAAGTCCAACGTCAAGCAAACTAGGAGCCAGAGACCGCTATGCTACTATGCAGCTTTCCATTTCTGAAGATAAATCATCTTGTAAACATATGATATTCATAGAAGAAATTCTGGTCCGATGAATGGCAAAGTTTCCAATATGATGGGAATCAGATGGGGATTAGATGAAAAAGAGACTTCAAATTTAAATCTCGTAGCAAATTCTGATTCGTAGGTTGGCTGCAGTAAATTCCATTGTTTGAGAAACTTTATTGCATAAAACAACCTGAAATCTTACTGTTTTTTATAAACTAAGAAAGTAGTTCATTTTTCAACCAAGTAATTGAATTTTCAACCAAAAGAGATGAATTCTCAACAGAAATGTGATAGTTGATATGTTAACCAAACGAAGATTTACATTTTAGATACAAAATAGTTGAATTGAATAAAAAAGGCGAATTTTCAAGAAAATAGTTAAATCCTCAACCCAAAAGATTAATGCAACCTTTTAAGATATTAAGGAGCTTCCTACAAAAAAAATTGAATTTTCAAGCGAATCATTGAATTATCAACCAAATATTTCAATTGTCAATAAAAAAAACTGAATTTTAAACTAAAATGACGAATCTTCAACTAAAAAAAAAAATTGTTCAACAAAATAGTTCAACTTTCGACGAAATAGATGAGTTTACTAAATTTTTGAATAAAAAAAAAACATTTTTAACCAACTATAAACTCAATTTTTAATAAAAAAAAGATGAATTCACAAAAAGAATGTAATAGTCTATATTTTAACCAAGAGAAGATTTTCATTTTGAATAAAAAACAGTTGAATTGAACAAAAAATAAATAAAATTCAAATCTCCCAGTAATGTGGTCTATTCTTGCGCGATTATTTTGCAATTATTTTCCCGTTCACGAACAATTTAATTCACTTTCAATAAAACAAAAGTATAACAAAGCGGAAGTCAAAAGTGCACATTATCAAATGGCAGGAATATTTGAAGACAAAAAGCGAAATAATTGAGGCAGCTTTTCCAGACGATTATCTCAAGTACTATTAATTTTGAGGTAAAAGAAAACTTAGATTTCAAACTTTAAATTATGTTTGCGATTTTCATAAATTTTAAATTGATTCTAACCTTCAGAAAAGAATTCAGCCTTCCGCGTCTCATAATGATGAAGCGGGGGGGGGGGGGGGATATCGAAAACAACTTTAGACTGGTTAAAAACTTGAAAACTAAACTGATAACGATTTCCCTGACGCGCTATTGCAAGATTCTTAAAAGCATTTTAAATACATGGATTTTTCTATTTAATAAACCTATACTTTTTCAATTAAATTATTTTAATTATTTGAAAAAAAAGGCAGGTAGGCCGAGAATTGGCAGATGGGAACATATGAACACCTATCTAATATAACGCTGCTGAAGGCTGGTGACCATCTCAGCATAAATGACCAGCCAATTGAGACTCGGTTTCCATTCTCTTTTTTTCATCCTCGGGCGCCCCCCCTCCCCCAGTAACAGAAGTTTGGTAGGACTGACATTACAACTAGACTCTCCACTGTACGACGAATCACTTCTTAACTTGGACGTGATTTCGACTCGCAAAACAAATTTCGCGATAAAGCTGGTAGTTTGGGTGTAAAATCTAAACATGAATAATACAAACAATAAAGTAGCCTCGGAATGGACTGAAACTTTGATTGACGAAATGCATACACACGTAAACGTAAAAAAACGTAACAAAACTAGATATTTTATGTGTACCTGAGACGAAGAAAAAGGATTGCGAAAGTAGAAACATAGAAAATGGGGTGTTGAAAGGCGGTTTTGAAATATGGTCAGGAGTGGGTAGTGAATCACATGGTAGTCAGGGAGTCGATTTAATAATTATGAATGAAAAAACCAGACAGCATCTCAAGGATCATGATTTTGTATCTCCCAGATTGCTGTGGGATACTTTAAATGATACAGTAAGTACTTGCGATCAAGGTGAAAGTATAATTATGCTAGGAGATATGAACGGTTGGGTCGGCGTCCAACGTCAGGCTACAGATATAGAAAGGGTGCTAAGTAAGTTTGGGGATCCAACAAGAAAAAATTATAACGGGGAAAAATTAGTTAACTTATGCTTAGAAAAGGGCCTATTTATTACAAATACTTGGTTTCGACATAAAATGATCCACACGAACACCTGGTGTAAAGGAAATAACCGCAGTATAATTGACTTTGTGATCGCGGATGAAAGACTAAGAGAACTAGTTAAAGATACAAGAGTCATGAGGGGTTCCGAAAGTTTTCTGTGCATTTGTTGACCTAGAAAAAGCATTTGACACGGTAAATAGAAGTAAACTTTGAGAAGTCCTTAAAGAGTACGGAGTCAATGGATGGCTCCTACAAGCAATAAGAACAATGTATGCAGGTAGCAAAGT
Source organism: Andricus quercusramuli (assembly GCA_932178445.1). Classification (NCBI taxonomy): domain Eukaryota; kingdom Metazoa; phylum Arthropoda; class Insecta; order Hymenoptera; family Cynipidae; genus Andricus; species Andricus quercusramuli. The sequence goes on along the minus strand of CAKNXH010063469.1, from coordinate 29,966 downwards.
GAGTGTAAGGGTAAATGGGAAACTCAGTGACTATTTATCATATTTATGGATAAGTGTCTATGAATGGCCCTCTTCGACGAAGAAGCTGTAGATCTCAAAACAGTAAAGGTACGTGGGTTAGCTTTCGCAAATGACAAGATTGTCATGGCAGAATCAATCGAGGACCTGCAAAGAATGTTGAATAAACTTAATACAAGCATGAAGAACATTTGCCTCAAAATTAACGTAAATAAAATAAAAATCATAGTGTTTGAAGGAAAAAGTGAGAAAACAATGTGCAACATTGTCTCAAATGATGAGAGATTAGAACAAGTTGACAAGTACGTACACTAGAATACATTAGCGTAGTAGACTAGCGACGGCAAAATAGATGGCGAAGTTAGATAGGCCCATAAATACTATACGGTAGCGAGACATGGACATGTCAAGAAAAGGACAGGAGTAAAATTAGCGCGATTGGCATAAAACCTCTGCGCAGAATATGTGGGAAAACACTGATGAACAAAGTGAGAAACAAGATAATCCTCAAAGAATGTGGTACAGAAGAGACACTAGTTGGCATATGGAAAAGAAATCAGTTGAGATGGTTCGGACATCTTGAAAGATTGAAAGATGAACGACTGACCAAACAAGTGTATAAAGGTAAAGGTAGACCGCTGAAACAATGATTAGAATCTGTGAATGAGACATTAATCCGAAGAGACATAAGAAGCCATAGAAACACGAGAGCTTGCATGAAAAAATGAATGAACGCGAAGGAAGCTAGAGTAGTATACTAGGACAGAAAAGTGTGGCGACAAATAGTTTGCAAACAGAGTGACAATAGAGAGAATGACGCCTGAAACAAATACCTTGGATACTAATGGGCCTAAGTGGATAACCACACATAACAATTTTGTGAGGCTCTGCACTTGGAGTGATCGCTCGAGAGATTGATTAGCGACCTGGTTTCGAGCAGTGTTGCGGAACGAACGTATCATTTAAATAAATAACACGAGAATTCTAGATCAATCTAAAAAAAATCTATACCCCCTACCTCACATTACTCCTTCCCTCACCGAGCAAGTCACGCATACCCCGAAAGGGAAATGGCTTAATGGTGTAATAATAATGACAGTTGAATTCATATAGAAAAAGGTTGTAGTAAATTTCATATTTTATTCAAGCTGATTTTCCAATTTTTGCGAGCAGAGCAACAGTGCCTTGGGTGGATGAATGACCGCGCAGTTTGGAAGTGCGCAAGCAAGAACTTCGAAATCTCCGACCAGCGAGTCGGCCAGGGCGATATTCAGGATCGAAAGTCATACGATTTTCGCTATGGAGAGTCAGTCGCTCCCTTGATCTAGCCCCGGATGGGACGTTTTTGTAGATCGGAGCTTATCGCCTCACTTTGAATAAAAGAGTCTTTGAAATTAATTACTTTTTTGTGTCTCATGTCAAATCTGTTCCAGATTTCGTTCTTAATTATTTCCACTAGAATGTTCTCGTTTTCTCTTTCATGGATTTTTTCAATCCGAGCACCGAGGCTCCAGCTGCAGCGTTCCATGATCGCGAGAAATTTTTCCAGACGAGAGGCCAACCTATATCCTTTTTATGATATATTAAAAACGACAAGTCCAGTGCATGTTACCAGGGGAATTTCGTGTCAGCGTTTTCATTTGTGCTACGGATTTACGCGCTACCGGTTTCGGATAAGTTATCTCCTAACTGTCGTGATCGCGCGTACTTTAGAATACCCAGCTTCTATTCTCCATTTACTTGGAAGATAGACTCACAGACCTAGGTGACCGAAAGCAGCGGAGGTTTCTGATCGCTGTACACGCTTTTCCCTTGAGAATCTTCGTTAATCGCGTTAACCGGTTACGTGTCCGTCCAAGACTCGCGTTTGTTCGCGCCTAACGATCCCCCGAGCCACGTATTTTTTCTGTGTTTAGGTGTCTTTTCAATTCGTCGTGAGTTTCCCTGCTTTCGTGATTCCCGAAGCGGCCGCGAATCCTTAGTTCGGCCCTCGATGCCCCAAGCGTAAACGCCCCGATAAGGAAAATATCGCCTGGTTTAACAGAAGCTACAGAAAGCGACTTGTGCTGCCCTATCGGTCGAGGAACTCGGACCGCGTATACAGGTCAAGAAGTCACGCAAGCGTCCGAATCAGGCGGAACGTAAATGCGTCAAAAAACTGCCTTTAGCCGCTCAAGCCGTGCAACCCCTGAAATATGACCCTAAAAGGCCCGCACTCGCGTTCAGTCCCGTATCCAGGAAATTGGTGCGATCCGCAAACGTTCACTCTAGCCGATAACCCTGATGACACCCTCTACATTCCCGTTAGCACTGCACCAGAGAAGTTCTGGTTGACTACGGCAAAGTCGACCAGTAAATCAAAGCGCTCCCTCTTCGCTTAACTATTGTTGCCCTTAACGCTTCCACGTGACCCAATGTTTCAACAAAATGGGATATGGATGCATTCTCACTTTCCATATAATCAAAAGAAAGGCTACTGGAAAATTGCTTAGGGTGTGTCAGTAGGGTGGCTCTTATTTACTGTTGGCAAAAATTTGCTTTCAATTTGTTGTAGCGCTACCCCTTAGTTTAATTTCGTTTTATGTAGAAATAATTCCTGTAAAATTTGAGCTTAATCGGACTGAGTGAAAGGGTGCCCCTGGGCCCTTGAACATAAAAAAAACCATATAATTGAAGAAAAAACCAATTTTATTTGTTTATTTTTCAAAATTTTAACTATATAAAAAAAGCTTCATACGAAAGTTGTAGATCTATTCAAAATGCACATATTATCCATGACTTTTTCTCGTACGACTGACTGTTTTCGAGAAAAATGCGAAAAAGTATGCTACGGATAAAGCTACTCCAAGTACTCTAGTAGTGGATAGTCTAGAGGTGTATGTCTACCTGGCAAGAGGGTACCAATGTACCGCATACGAATGCAGTAATGTAGTATTGTAGTTTAGTAACAAAATAGTAGTTGTAGTGAGCAGATACAGATATTCAGAGACATACCTGTCGCAGTTTTCTCTCGGATATCGGACAATTAAAAACCAATTTTTATGTCACAATGTCCTCTGCCCATCTATTACATGAGAAAATATATTTACTTAGATATTACTGGTATAAAATATTTGGAAATGAATTGCCATCAAATAAATACGTTTTAAGCGTATTATTTTTCAATCTTCGTGTTGTGAAGTTGTGAGGTTATTGTTTTTTGGGGGAAAGCACGAATTCCGACTCAGGATGTGAGAAACTGCATCCCAAAATTAGAATGTTCTTATCAAGATTGGAGACAGCTGCAAAAACACGCTGGGAGAAAATCGGAGGCTCATAAGAAAAAAGAAGCAAATTTCAAATCGAAGCTCTAGGATCTTTTCGAATTTGCACATGCGAACGCTTTGGAAATTATTTCTATAGAAGAAGATAAGCAGTTTTTAATGAATCAAAGGTTAAAGGGTCGACAAGGGTTAATGTTCGGAATCGATTACACGGAACTTATAAGAGAAAGAAAAGTTGCAGAACGAGAAGAGACAGCGTTAGTGAGAAAGGAGCGAAGCAATCTTGAAAATTCTGCAACTTTTCTTTCTCTTATAAGTTCCTTGTAATCGATTCTAAACATTAACCCTTGTCGACCCATTAACCTTTGATTCATTAAAAACTGCTTATCTTCTTCTATAGAAATAATTTCCAAAGCGTTCGCATGTGCAATTTCGAAAAGATCCTCGAGCTTCGATTTGAAATTTGCTTCTTTTTTCTTATGAGCCTCCGTTTTACTCCCAGCGTGCTTTTGCAGCCGAATTGATATCATCTACAAGCAACAGCAGTGACAGGGATGCAGTTCATGTTCCGATTGCAACTACTGAGGCGCTAGGCCATGATGTCCAGGTTTTTGTCATCAACAGGTCATTAATTCACAATGCAAGAGAAAAAATACGGGAAGAAAAGGCGACTGTAATTAAAAAGCAGTTCATGATCACGAAATTGCAAGCTGCTATCGTGCACTGAGATGGTAAGTTACTTCCAGTGTTAACAGGTAAGGAGACCGTCGATCGACTTCCTGTGATTCTTTCGAATGGCGATGCTGAACAACTTCTTGCAGTGCCTGTACTGCAATCTAGGACTGGAAAAGAGCAGGCATCTGCTGTTTGTGAAATTCTTGTTGAATGGGGTCTCCAAGATTGTATTCAAGCATTAGTTTTTGATATAACAGCATCGAATACAGCAAGTTATAGAGGTGCATGCGTTGTGATAGAACATTTTTTAGAAATACTTTGAAAGAACAGCAGCCTAGAGAGGATTATAGGGAATTTTTGGAATTAGTAATAATTTTCCTTGGTGAAGTACCACCTCGTGGACTATTTTTCCGTATTCCGGGGGCCATCCATCATGCGAGGTGGATGGCAAAGCTTGAAAATCTTTCTCTTTCGTCGTGATTTTTTATTAGCTCTAGAAGAAGAGAATGCGATATGTGATATTTGTATTTTTATTGTTAGTCTGTGCGCCGAAGAATGGTTTTGTGCGCCTTGTGATACTGAAGCACCTCATTTGGATTTCAGGGTTGTGTCAAAACTTCATGAATATCAAGCTGTCGATACCGGTATCTCTCGTGTTGCATTAAAAAAGCTAATGAATCATTTATGGTATTTAAGCTCTGAGTACAAGTTCAAATCGATGAAATTCCAGAAAGTATTAAAAATATAATTGAGCAATTCGTTTCTACCGACACTAAACGATTTTTCGGAAGATTTAACTTGGATGATGAATTCCTTAGGACAGAACCTTCGACGTGGCCTAAAAATGAAAGTTTTGGCAAGGGACTAGAGTTAGTAAATTGAGAGTTGTGAATGATTCGGCTGAGAGAGGCGTTAAGCTTACGGAAGAATATAACACTTTATTTACGAAAAACGAACAACAGAAATGGTATGTGCTGCAGATTGTGAGTGAATATCGCCGAAAGTTCCCAGGTTATAAAGAAGAGTCATTGTCTAACAAGGAGGGTATCCCAGGTGTCCCTCGCCGATTTGATTCTCCCTGATATATGTTGCAGTACTCGAAAAACTAAGCGACACTTATTTTTTTTTTATCGGCGGAAAAACACTTTAAGGGGGTGAAAGAGCCCCTCAAAGATAGGGGTCGCAAGTGTCGATTGTATAGTTTTGTGTATAAAAACAAAATTGATTTCGACCAAACCTACTGGGAAAGTTTCCTCGTGATGAAAGATGACTAACGTAATTTTCCCAACAAAAAAATTGAAAAATTAAGGGGGTGAACCACCCCTACATATTTTTGAAGTTGTGCTGAAAATTCATAAATTCACAGAAAAAATTTGGAAAAAATATATTTTGCACTTGAGACGAAAATAAAGTTGACGTGTTTCGCAAAAAAAATTTGTAAACAAATTAATGGGGGTAGCTACCCCTAAACACTTTTTATTTTGTGTTTATGACAATATATCGACGCCTTCATTCAATACAAGTCTATATGCTGACAGCGCCGTCTATGAGACTATATGCGAAATGGGCCGTGTATGAGACTATATGAAATTTGTACCGAGTATGAGACTATCTGCATTCTAGCAACTTTTCAGGAGAGCTGTTTAAAGTTTGAAATGTTTAAAAAAAGTCATAGGTGCACTCTAAAATAATGAAAATTGTTGCTTATGTTTACTCAACTTCTAATCTCAATATTTCCCCCCAAATTCTGTCAATGAACGAGTTGGAAATCAATAAAAAGTTGATAATAAGTAGATGACTTTTCTCAGAATGGATATAATTTTAACAATAGCTAACTAAAATGAATAAATTTTTAATATATAAATTACTGAAGTTGACGTTTGAAGTATATGGATGTTTTTTAATAATTTGCCTGTATGCAAATTACTTGAAAGCTGTAGGAAATAAAGGAAAAGCAAAAAGCTTATATTCGAGGTTATGTTGTTATATATAACCTCCAAATGTCACATAGTATCCGTTAGGGTTGTAAAATTTCATCAAACTTTGGTCCAATGAAAAGTTTCATGAAACTTTCAAGGTCTCGTGAAACATTGCAATGTTTCAAAGATGGTGGCGGGAAAATTCAAACCGCATGTAAGGAAAATCAAAATCAATTCACATTTTCTCAAATAATCGTCGGTTAAATAGTTAATTAAATGATGCAATACGTTTTGATAATTTCCCCTGAAATTAAATACTACTAATGTATAAAAAAAATTGAGTTTTATAGCAAATGGAGGTACATGATTAGGAATTTTAAAAACTCAATTTTCCTAAATTAAGTTTATGTATATATGTATGCATATATATAAATATATTATATTTATATTAAATAGACTAATTTCCAAGTAAATAAAAATTATAAATTTGTATTAAAATTAGATGAAGAAAAAAATTGTTTAAAAATTTGAACAAAGAGGTGGGTTCATTTTCTTACATATGAAAATTGCATTTTTATACATTTTTCTTATTAAAACATCTTACATGTTATCTGGACAATAAAAAACTTATTTTTAATATCAGTCTTCAACGCCTGCATACATTAAATTGAAGCTGTCCGAATACCATCAGGACCTTCATTTTCTCAAATATGTGTAGCAAAGAAATCTTAATCAGTCTTTTCAAAATAAATAATTATTTGTTATGATCACGATCGGTCTTTCCAATTTCTTCGTTTCTTAATGACCTTTCTTTTATATTATTATTTATGAAACTTTCGAGATCTTTTACGAATAAATCTTCGTCTAAGCGTTCCTCCAAGGTTTCATCGGTTCTCTGTTCATCATCATCCACGATTTCTGCCTCTAATTCGTGATTAATCTCGTACAAATCATCATATATTGCTTCATCAGGTCCCTTATTTTCAGAGAGCGTCGACTTTGGCTTCTCACTTGATTCTAAGTACTGTAAAAATAAATCATTATGATGAATAAAATATAATTTTATGTTTCATGTATTATATATGCTAAAATAGAGCAACATTTTCGTTACGATTCTTTTATGAATTTGAAAAATTTGTTAATCGTATTTGTTCAATTATAAAATATATACCTTCCAGTTTTGCTTAATATATGTAAGCTTTCCAGCTCTCTCTACTAAAAGACGATTGGTTGTCTTATTATGAACCCCTCCGTATGTACTATTTGTACGTTCACAGGCAGCAGAAGTCGGGGGTAATGATAAAACTTTTAATGCGATTGTACGCAATGATTTGCCAACGCAGCAAGCTTTCCACCAAAAGTATGGAGTCATCGATGTGGTTGTTAAGTTTAATGAAGCTTTCTTCCACACTCCTTCTTGAAGTCTGAACATATTAAGTTCTGTGAGCACATCTTGAACTGAAATTTTTTCCATATCAGCGTAGTGTCTTGTTAGGCTGATTATGTATTCTTGAGCTTCCAGCACCTCGCTGTCAATCAAATCTTTTCCGCGCTTTGAAGGATCTAATATGTTGGTTGCATAATGAACGGGCTTCATGCAAAATTCATATCGGTCCTCAAGGATCTGATTTATCTTAGCATTCTGGTCTGATAAGAATGGTGAATTTGGCACCACTTTTTGGATGTGATTTCTGAGAAGGCAGTGCATCATGCAGAACTCATGAGGGGTTCATCGCTTTCAATTTTGTGAAGCCATGAGATGAATGGCTTCAGAAAAGTCACACATTCCTCGAGGACGTTCCAAAAGTTCGTATTGAACAAAATCGTTGTTAAATCGCTGCTTAAAAATTCTTCGGCTCGAGGATCTATGCACATCTCTCGAAGGGCAATTTTATTGATGAGAATACTTTGCATACACAAAAAGATCGTGCCAAACCTCGTTTTTCCTTGCGTTTGCAAAGCGGGCTGCTTAATAACAGTTCCTGTAAATAACATGCATATAATTTAGCAGGAAAAAACATAAAATTAATAATTCTTCAAAATTAATATTTTGAAAGTATATTACCTGATTCTTTAGCGGCAGCTTTTATCGCAGATTGTTTTTCTGTGAAAATTGACAGGAGAACCTGGCTGAATTTCACTTCCTTAGTGACTGTTGAACAATAGTCTTTTATCTCAACCATGGTAGGTACTTCTGAACATATATCCTTAAAAAAAAGTGGATTCCATGTAATAGACAACCATATGCCGTAATGTGAGGATATTTTGCTTGCACAAGCTTCCAAGCTAGCTTCATATTGGAAGCATTATCCGTAACAATGCCGACAATTCGTTGAGCTCCGACTTTTTCTATAATCTCTAATATTATATTTGCGATGTTTGTCCCAGTATGCCTGTCTGCTCCAGTAGGAATCGTGTCAAAAAAAAATGGTTTTGGTGTATTCAGAATGACATTGATAATTCCCCGTCTATGAATATCGGACCAACCATCCATCTGTAGAGCCAAACATGGTGCTGATTCTATTTGCTCGTCAACTTTTTTCTCCACTCGCGTGAATTCTTCATTCAGTAGACGATTGGATAATTCATACCGTGATGGAAGCTGGAAGCTTGGTTTCAGTTTTTTGAAAAAACATATCCAGCGATCATTCTCCACGACTGACAGAGGAGTACTAGAGCACTATATAGCCCTTGCAAACAATATTTCCAGCTCGCACTAAAAAACCAAACATACATTTTTCATTTTTAACAAATACAAACCTTTTACTTTTTAGATTATATAATAATATATCGAGTTTATTATATTATTTTATCAGTCTAATAATTTCAAAAGCGGAATATATACCAATACCACTATTTATGTATGAAAAGAAGCATACAAATTTTTTACGTATTCTGCGAAGGGGCCATCCATATACCACGTGGACAGTTTAGGGGGAGGGGGTATGGCAAAATTCCACGCTTGTTAACGAGGGGGACCAGGGGGGGGGGGTAGAATCCACGTGGAAACACGTTCCTCTAAATCTGCGAAAAGTAGGTTTGAAACCTTAGTTGTCAATTTAAAAAACTTGAATTAAAATTTTCAGATTTATAAGAAAAATAAGAGTGATAATGTTGATTGAAAAAAACACAGTTCAACAAATTCTGGGATTAGAAATGGCTACAACGCGAAAAATTAGCATATTGGGATACTAAAAAAGTAAATAATTAATTTGAAATCGATAGCCATGCAGCCTGGTTACCCGCACTGAAAAAAAAACGTTTAAAAATTTATGTTTTGCTGAGTCTTTAAATTTTCTTAAGTTTTAATTTTTTTGCATATCTGAAGGTCAAAAAAGTCTTTCCAATTTTTTGCGGATTTTAATTAATTATTTTCTAAGAGATAATTCCTATTTAATTCACACCTTTTTTCGAAAAACAATTCTTAACACCTTTGTAAGTCCAGGAATCGAAAGTAAAAATACAGCGAATTTTTCAAATTAAGATTTTGCAGGTATTAATTGAAATTATCTATATAAATTGTGGTTCAAAATTTTTTCTGTGCGTGTCTGTGCCTTTTTAGTACAGAAGAAAAAATTCTAAGAAATGCCATATTCCAAATTTTGAAAGTCTACTGTAATTTCAATTTCGATACCTCGATACCTCGATACAAATTATAAAGATAATTTTACTAACGCTCCTTTTGGCCTCCTTGCTTTTGAAGACCAATAATATCTATATTTTCATAAAATATTTCCACGAGGACAGAGTAGGGGGGAGGGTCAAAATTCCACGACTGTCCACGAGGAGGGGTCAAAAAGTGGTGAAAAATTGTCCACGTGGTATATGGATGGCCCCAAACGAGACACGTGATGAGAATGTGTAGATAATATTTTAAAAGAATTCTAATATTACATATTTGCATGCTTTAAAAAGTTATCGTAATTAATTCTCAATTTCTTGAAATTTTGCAAAAGTGTATGGAAACCCATTCTTTTTAAGTAGAACTTATTTGCATAGTTTCTGAGACAGTTTTATCCTTCAAAATAAAGTCATCCATAGAACTGTTGTTCAACTTTATTCTTTTATTTGACACTACATTAACATTTTCACAGTCAGTGATCTCAGTTATGTCATCTTTCTCAAGTTTTTCTCCAGCCACTTTTTCTTTGATTTCCGGTGAGCATTTTAAACAGTCTTTTATATGTTTAATTAGTCGGGTTGTGTTTGACACATTTTCCCAACTGCAGTAATTGCATATAGCTTTTTCAACAGATTTGTTATTTTTGCTGTCAACGACTCTTTTAGCGAAGTGCTTATGCACACAGTGCCTTTCTCGCGGCATTTTGAAGTGTTTAGAGCAACAATTTTTAGTATTTTGACCACAATATCACAATTTTACTATAGTAACACTGAGAAACACTACATTATCTTTCAAAACAAGTTTAAACCGGAGGCTTGCGGCAAAGTGGCATGCATACGAGTACCTAACCTGATCTGATTTCCGCGCATGCGCATACAGAAGTTCTCTCCTTTCCCCCCAATGTTTCATGAAACGATGAAACTTTGACTGTGAAACATTTGAAAGTTTCAAGTGAAAGTTTCAATGTGTCAATGAAACGTTTCATTGCTCACAACCCTAGTATCCGTGGTGTGGATGCAACATACAGGGTTGCCACCACTGCATTAAAAAACTATACCACTTATTTAATAACAAGAAAGTATAATTCCGTCGATAATTGTATTTCGACTGTGACTTTTGAATAAGATCATATAAATGGAATTTCCTGTGTTGTGTTTTGAAAAAAATGTACTTTTTGTAGGATATTTACATTCTTTCGCATATTTTTAATTTTTCTTATTTTGTCGCCCTTGCTTCGGAATATCTGGCATGCTATAGATCCATAATGCACGCAAAATTAAATAAAAATACTAATTTATATATTCCTTTTTATTCCTTTAATACTTTACAGAATTGTAAAATATTTTAACAAACGATGCAGGATTGTTTACTCTATTAGAATATAATAACTCAAAATCGTCAAAAATTCAGATAGTCTCATACTCGGTGCAAATTTCATATAGTCTCATACACGGCCCATTTCGCATATAGTCTCATAGACGGCGCTGTCAGCATATAGACTTATATTGAATGGAGGGGTCGATATAGTTTCCATACACAACAAAATTGGGAAATTAGTTTTATAACGGAGGAAGTAAAACAGAGTCCATCCAACATGAATAAAAAAATTACGTGGGGTAAGCCACCCCTACATATTTTTAAAAATGTGCTGAAAGTTGCTAAATTCACAGGAAAAAATTTAAAAAAATATATATTTTGCACTTGAGACAAAAATAAAGTTGACGTGTTTCGCAAAAAAAATTTTTAAACAAATTAATGGGGGTAGCTACCCCTAAACACTTTATTTTGTGTCTATGATAATATAAACTTTCCATACACAAAAAAAATTAGGGAAATTATTTTTATAACGAAGGAAGTAAAATAGAGTCCATCCAACATGAATAAAAAAATTACGCGGGGGTGAACCATCCCATCCAAATCGTGAACCATCCAAAATACATGTTGCACACAATGTAATTTCCCTTCCGGAACTTTACAGAATTTTCGAAGTCACTTTACGCATGCAGGATTTTTTGAGTGAAGAAATCGGTTTAAATTTGAACCGAGTGCAATGTTAGTGTATGAAAAAAAGTAGCGAAAGGCGAAATGAGTAAAGCGGCTCACAATTACAAAATCATGCATTTTCGAAATATTTAATTTCGTTATATTGGTCCCAATATTGCTAATCTTGATATTTTTCTGTCATATTTCAATTTTTCGAGCTGGAAACCATAAACATAGACATATAGATACATAAAAATGCACTTACTTTCAAAACTTTTAATCCGTCATATTGGATCCGCCATTTTGAATTTCGGAATTCTGTTGCCAAATTTGGATTCAGCGACCCCAAAAACCCCTGTATACACTCTTGATTTGCCTGAGTTCTATGAAACCGTTCACTTCAAGTTGCAATTGCTTCACTCGGTTCAAATTTAAACCAATTTCTTCACTCAAAAAATCCTGCGTGCGTAAAGTAACTTCGAAAATTCTGTGAAGTTCCGGAACGGAGACTTACATTGTTTGCAACATGTATTTTCTTCTAATTTTTTTGCTTGATTTTAGACTTATTTTGCTATTTTCTACATAATTAGGGGGTGGTACACCCCCGCTTAATTTTTTTATTCATGTTGGATGGACTCTATTTTATTTCCTTCGTTATAAAAATGATTTCCCTAATTTTTTTGTGTATGGAAAGTTTATATTATCATGGACTCAAAATAAAAAGTGTTTAAGGGTAGCTACCCCCATTCATTTGTTTACACATTTTTTTTTTGCGAAACACGGCAACTTTATTTTTGTCTCGAGTGCAAAATATATTTTTTTCAAATTTTTTCCTGTGAATTTAGCAATTTTCAGCACATTTAAAAAAAAAGTTAGGGTGGTTTACCCCCGCGTAATTGTTTTATTCATGTTGGATGGACTCTATTTTACTTCCTTCGTTATAAAACTAATTTCCCAATTTTTTTGTGTATGGAAAGTTTATATTATCATAGACACAAAATAAAAAGTGTTTAGGGGTAGCTACCCCCATTAATTTGCTTACAATTTTTTTTTTGGCGAAACACGTCAACTTTATTTTTGTCTCAAGTGCAAAATATATTTTTTTCAAATTTTTTCTTGTGAATTTGGCAATTTTCAGCACATTTTTAAAAATATGTAGGGGTGGTTTACCCCCACATAATTTTTTTATTCATGTTGGATGGACCCTATTTTACTTCCTTCGTTATAAAACTAATTTCCCAATTTTTTTGTGTATGGAAAGTATATATTATCATAAACACAAAACAAAAAGTGTTTAGGGGTAGTTACCCCCATTAATTTTTTCACAATTTTTTTTTGCGAAACACGTCAACTTTATTTTCGTCTCAAGTGCAAAATATATTTTTTCCAAATTTTTTCTGTGAATTTATGAATTTTCAGCACAACTTTAAAAATATTTAGGGGTGGTTCACCCCCTTAATTTTTCAATTTTTTTTGAGAAAATTACGTTAGTCATCTTTCATCACGAGGAAACTTTCCCAGTATGTTTGGTCGAAATCAATTTTGTTTTTATACACAAAACTATACAATCGACACTTGCGACCCCTATCTTTGAGGGGCTGTTTCACCCCCTTAACGTGTTTTTCCGCCGAGAAAAAAAATACGTGTCACTTAGTTTTTCGAGTACTGCAACATATATCAGGGAGAATCAAATCGGCGAGGGACACCTGGGATACCTCCCTTGTAAGCGGCAAGATTTGTAGTAAAAACAAATGATTTTCGAATTTTTCTCGGAAAAGGTTAGTCATACGAGAAAAAGCAATGGATAATAATATGTGCATTTTGAATAGATCTACAGGTTTTGTATGAAGCTTTTTTTTTACACAATTAAAATTTTGCAAAATGAACAAATAAAATTGTTTTTTTCTTCAATTATATGGTTTTTTTATGTTCAAGGGCCCAGGGGCACCCTTTCTCTTAGTCCTATTAACCTCAACTTTTGCAGAAATTATTTCTACATAAAATGGAACCAAACTGGGGGGTAGCGTGAAGAAAATTCAATCTTTGAAAATAAGAGCCACCCTAGTGTTTCAGGCTTCTAGAAAAGGGCTAAGAATGCGATCTTACTCACCCTCATATTTTTTCAGATTATAGCCTCTTTACAAACACGATACCTCGTGGTCCCTTGAATACCTCTATCTGTATTTTTAAATTAGGCAAGTATTTTTTTAAAGTTTTAACCTTGTAAATGACGTTCGGGTATTTTTATGATCACTTTTGTAGTCAGAGCATGAAATTATATCGATTTACGAGGTTTAAAAAAAGCCTTTTCGTGTAATTTTATTACATGAGATGACTGTTAAAGATTATGCATCCAATGATATTTCTTAAAAATGAACGGCTGAATTAGGTCAAAAACTAAGTTTCAAGTAGTGCCAGCGAAAGAAATTTTTGGGTCCGTTACACGCATAACGTTGCGGTACTTCGTATAAATCCCCTCCCCCTTTTTACAGAAAACTCTCGGGGTATAAAAAAAAGTTCAATTGCAAGCGCTAATTACGGAGTATCTTGTCTCTTGCCGGCTCCAGTTTCGAGAAAAAAATATATTTTTCAAACGAACGTCAGAATTAAAATGCTTGTACCGTAAGGTCAAATTCATACTTGCGCTTCGATGGCACACTGGGGTCCTAGAAGACCCCAGGCATTAGTGGTGCCGTTCGATACGATACGTTCTCGTGATCGTGTCGAGATCGGGTCGGGATCGGGTTTTCGATACCCGTGATCGGCTTTCTCTCGGCCCGACTTTGGCTCGCAATGCGATATATCGACTCGGGATCGGTTCGGGTTTTCGATCCTCCTTCGCCAGATGTGGGTCTGTGACGTAGCGGTCCACAGAGGAATGAAATGAAAAAGGAGGTTTAAATTTTAAAAGGACATTTAGAACGCAATAATGCACCGATTTAAAATAATTTTTGTTGTATAATTCAGGACTAAATTTCCTAGAAAGCGTTGTGAGTGTATATTTTATTTTTTTGTTTATTTAATTTTTATGTTAATTCAAACAGCAAAAAGTGTCGTTTTTTTGCATTTCATGTTTTATCTCCTAGACACCATTTTTCCTATACTGCAAGTCACTTGGTTTCAACGCACAGCGGTATAAGAAAGAAGAAAAAAATTGTTACCTTATAAAGCTAATTGTTAAAAGCAAATTTTATTAACAAATGATCAACATGAAGAAATATTTGTCTTGAAAGTATATTCTTGCTCTAAAATTGCTTGCTTTTATTCTTTAGATGATACGTGGCCATCAAAATTCAAGTCTGAATGTTATTGACCAATTCTATAAACAAATGCTATAAACAAATGTACATCGCAGACATTAACAGGCATACACCAATGCTTTTTTTGTACTCTTGTTTTAATGACATTGCGAATGATGTTTTCTGGAAGAAATTTACCATCCGTTGATATTTGTCTATTTGATAAACAAAATATATAAACAAATGCACATATTAGGCGTTTTTAAGAGAAACGAATCAATTTTTCTTCTAATCTTGTTGCAATTATAGTGCCAATAATGTTTTCTAAAAAAATGTTGCCATGCATTAATATTTGTTCATTTTATGAACAAATTATATAAAAAAATTCACATTGTAGACGTTTTCAAGCAACAAAATGTTTTTCTAAGAATTTTTTCTCCAAACTTTTTTTCTCCAAACATTATTTTTTCATACAATTTTTTTGCAAACAAATTTTTTTGTCAAAAACTTTTTTTAACACATTTTTTTCAACAATTTTTTTTCGAAATATTTTTTTTCAAAATTTGTTTTTCAACACATTTTTTTCAAACTTTTTTTTCAACAAACTTTTTTCACAAATTTTCTCACGACAAATTATTTTTTCCAACAATTTTTTTCCAAACCTTATTTTTTTATCAAAATGTTTTTTAATCAAAATTTTTGTTCAAACAATTTTTTCCACGAAGTTGGAAAATATTTTGTATTTGTTGAAAATTTATCTTCTTGGTGGGAAATCGAGAGAAAATAATAATCATCAAATAATTATTCTCCCGAAAATAATTCTTATGAGTAATATGAATATTGATACATTCATTTGAAAAGCTTGAAAATTCATCGTTTTGGTTGAAACTGAACTAATTATATATTTTGGGAAAATGAATTGATTTGTAAAAAATTGAACTATTTCGTCGGAAAATCGTTGGTTTCAGGTGGAAATTTATTTTATAACTGTAAATCTCAGTAGTTAACTTGGACATTCATCATTTTAGCTAAAAAAACAATCTCTTCATTTGAAAATCCAACTAAAAATTGCTTCTTTCGTTGCAAAAACTGCAACATTGTAAACACGTTTTTATCGTTTTGGCATTAATTTTTTCCATATAAAATTTATCCATTCGAATTATGGATGACGCTTTATCTATCCAGTTGAAAATTGAACTTCATCATTGATTCAAAATTTATTTTTCTGTTTGAAAATTGAAGCTATTCTCGCGATGATTAGTATTTTTGGTTAAATATTAATTTTTCTAACAGAAAACAGAACTTTTTGATTTTCGAGTAAAAATTCAACTTCTTGGTTGACAGTTGAGGCGCATTGTTGTCAATTCATTTTATTGTTTACAAATGAAAATTCATCAATTTGTTTGAAAAGTAATTTCTTTACTTGAAAATTCGAGTATTTTTTTTAAAGTTCGTTTTTTTGAAGTGAAATTTTTTTTTCAATTGAAAACGTCATTTTTGGTATAAAATTTATCTTTTCAATTTGGAAATTTACCCCTTTGTCTAAAAATTCATTTACTTTGTGAAAAAATAGTCTTTTTTGTAGAAAATTTAACGGCTTGGTTGACAATTCAACTACTTGATTGAAATTTGAAATTCATGGTTAAAATTTCATTTTATTGGTTGAGGATGTAACTATTTTGTTGAAAACTCTTTTTTTAGGTTAAAAAATAATTTTCTGAAGTAACAATTTAAGCATTCCAGCTTTGATTGAAAATTTAACTATTTACATTCTCATTAAGAATTTATCGTACAGATTTGGTTTGAAAATTAAACTGTTTGAAAGTTTAACTGAATTGTCAAAAATTCATATCGTTGTGGAAAATGTTACTATATTGTTGAAAAAGCTTGCATAAATAGAACATTTCAAAGATTTCTGCTCAAGAAATATGTATCCACGTCATCATTTGTGATCCTCCAAATTGAAGAATGAATTAATAAATTTGTTAATCATATCATTTGAAGAAATCTTAAGTGAAAAACATTACAAATTGAGCAATTAACAACATTTTTAACCCGATACTTGTTTCGTTGGACGTCAAATAATTTATATTGAAAAAAAATAATAATAATTCTTCTATTATTATTCATACATTAAAGTACAAAACTCTTTTTCAAGAATTAATAATTTAAAAAGAAAAAAATTACAATTGTAGAGTTGAAAATTTAAATGTAGGATGCAGCACTCTGATATGTTCAGTTCACGATTCAATCGAATGCATTCTATTTAAAACAATTTAGCTGGAAAAAGTTATTTTCAAAATCTGCCTTATATTTGCTCCTTTTCAATAAACTGTCCAATATTTCCAAATATAAAAAAAAAAGAATATTTTTGATGGGAAAATAATTTAAAATTAAATGAAGGTTGAAATAGGTTCTATAGTTGCATTTAGATGTTTCAAATTATTTACTACTAAGCCAAAGTGCAACTCTTCCACTATGGGGAAAATAAATTTCAGCATTTTCACTCCAGCCATAACCGGTTTAATCAGGCAGTGTAGGAGACAGGGGGGACCGAGTGACGTCAAGCCATTGTCAAATTTCCCTTTCCGCTCAGTTCAGCTGAGAAGTGCGCATCTGTCGAAGGAGTATCGAAAACCCGACCCGATCCCGAGTCGATATATCGACTTCTCGAGCCAAAGTGGAGTCGAGCCAAAACCGACTCGATCTACACCCGATACTGGAGACTAGGATCGAGTCGGAATCGTGTCGAGATCGGGAAACATCGCTCGACGGCATCACTACCAGGCATGTTGAAACTTATTAAAGTCCCTTCAACATTGAAAACTGTTACTAATGGTAAATGGAAAATGGTATTGATGGTTATTAATTTTTTCGTAAAAAATGTCACTTTTCGCTATTGTTCAACTTTTAAACTCTTTTTTTCATAATTAAAATAAATTATGAACTAAATAAACCACAGAGTTCTTTGAAGTAAATCTCCAAGAGTTAGTAAAAAAATCAGCTACTCAAAGTAATGAATTGGCTCCGTACGGGAAGCTTTTTTCGCTTGGGGTCAAAAAGACCCCAGTATGCCAGCTACGTTACGCGTCGGCTAGTGTGCCATCGAAGGGCTAGTCATAGGAAACCGTAAGTGCGAGTAAAGCGGCAGTAGATGGCGCATAGAAGCGTCTCTATTGCACTCAAGAAGAATCTCTATTGCACTCAAGAAGAATCTTATTTTTTAATTTTAACAAGAAATTGTCACAACATATATTTTAGCTTAAAAGACTATTGATAAAACAATTAAGAGAATTAGAAAAAGCATTGTATTCACTCCTGTCCACCGTAAAAAATTTTTTTAATGACATGACAAAGTGTTTAATGACACGGAAATGACCAGGAATTTTTTCCCCCGTAATATTTGAAAAAATAAGAACTCAAATAATTAACTATCCATTCTTTTCCAACCCAGACAATTATTCGTTTGTCCATGTCAAACTATGTTCCTGATCGAATTCTCGGCTCCGGCTGACAGCATCACAGTCAAGGTGAAGGAAAACGAGCAGGGGGATCGCGAGATCTTATAAGGGAGCTGCGGCGACTTTACCCAGAATATTCAGTTAGAATGAGTGCTTGTGATCGGTGTTCTTGGCGGTGCGAAGCCATGACTGGTATGTAACATTGAAGTCAGACACGCGTGCGAAAAACATGCCGAGGCACTTGCGATATGTATGCAGAGAGCTGTCATTCTTGGGTCGCTCCGTGTCCTCAAGACACAGAATAGTTTTACCAGTCCGTCTTTGTAATTTACATCAATCTCATGGTTGTGATGCGTGGCCATAGGTGTGATTTAATGTTCTACTTGGTTCTACTGGGAGCCAGTGTATTTTTCCTGCCTGACAGCCGCTCCCAGGGAGACACTGTGGTGGTTGTTCAAATAATCATTATAATATTATATATACAGTGTCCAGACTTATATCGGTATATAAAAATAAAGGAAAGGTTGTACGGAAATGGTTCGAAAGTTCGCCCAAGAACTAAGGATCTACCATCACACACTTGACAAGTCAAAGCTGCTGAAAATCAAGCAGCATATTGTTGACAAAAGACGGGCTTCATCTCGCGCAAGGATGAGAAGACAGTAGATGGAGAGTTGGGTCAGGGAGAATCAACAGCTTCTCGCTGAGCCATCGCGCCTCTTCAGCGATCTCCCTGTTTCTATCAAAAATTCACCCAAGCCCAACGAGGTAGAGACTTTTTGGAGAGAGGTGTACAATGTCCCGAAAACGCTGGAGATAAAAGAAAATACTAATAGTATCATCCGCTTTAAGGAGTTTTGCGACAGCCTCATAACATCTAAGAAATGTCCATCAGTCACTGCCAAAGAGGTAAAAAAAGCACTTAGGTGCACGAAGAACTTTTCCGCTGCACTACCAGATGGTATCAAGAACTTCTGGTAGAAGAAGTTTATTTCCACACACCGACATCTGCCCCGCATATCCACCTCATATTTAATGTCAGAGACGCCTATTCCGCAGTGGCTGGTGTTAGGACGCACTATACTCCTACCGAAAAGCGAGAGAACCTGCTAATTGACTCACTCCTGAAGGGCCGAATACTTCCACTTCAGCATACCGTCGCCAAATTTTGGGCGAAGATATTTTTGATGATAGTGGCAGAGTGTATCATGAACACCTCGAGCATCTAGGATACATACTATCTAGTTACCCAATTCACGCGGGAACGATGTACATCCAAAGGCACAATGCGGCACTACAAGTGCTTTATTGCCATTTCCATCACTCTCATTACATTAGCCCTAATACCGCTCTGCCAAACGCTCATAGGGTAATATAGTCAATTGTCGGAAATGAGAAGTTCCGACTATAAACCATTTTCGTTATCGAATTTTCGGCACCACCCGACAAGAACAACACGGCCAAGGATAGCTAGAGAGATATATAGGCCTTATAAGAGAGTATCGACGGATATGCCCAGAATATTCTGTTGAGCTAGTCTTCCTGATTATCGGTGCTCTTGGAGTTGACAAGCGTTCACTGGTTAATAGCCCGAAAAGCATCCCTAGGTGTCAGCAAATTGCTAAGACATTCGCGGGAAAAAATCAGAAGGCGGTCGTCCTTGGGTCGCTCCGTGTCCTCAGGGTGCACGAGAATTTTGCCGGATTGTCGTATTGAGTCTAACGCAGCCTAATTACCTATCTCATGGTCGTGAGACGAGGTTGCAGCTGAAACGTTACCATGAATTCGCGGGGAGCTGGTGCAATTTACTAGAATAGCTCCCGGTGAAATCCCGCGGTTGTCCTGATGACTAGATGCTAGAAATTAATCATTCCTATAGGTATATCCTTTCAGATCCCCAGCCGTCAGAGGATATTGAGAATCAGAGGTTAATGGTTTTCACGCATTCGAACATCTCTGAAACACTCATAAAAGTTCCTCTATATCAGGTATCGCCGATGAAGATCTCAAGGTCATTTTCACTTACTCTGATTGTGCGTTTGATTCATCCCCAAATCATAACCAAAGTATATATTATAGTCTCATGATAATAAACCGCTCAAAGGTTAACTGACCGATCGTTCTGTTTGAATGTTTTAGCTGAACTTTTTCGATTAACCATTTGCTGATTTAATCGTTTTTGTTCCTTTGGAATTTGGTGAACGACTAATTGTTCGGAGCACTCAGCACTAGTTTACGATCATTTTTTTAAACTTAGGGTGCAAACCTGATGTTTTAGAGCAGCGTTTCCCAAACATTTTTGGCACTTTCTAGGGTGCGGCAAACCCTCCACCCTACAATTTTTTCACAATACAAGAACCCAAGGGGGATAATTGACTGCAAGTCTCGAGGGCGATTGCTTTGTTCGCATTAGTACATTGGCTTCTTTAGACGATGACGAGAAAATGATAAAAGATAGTAAAATAGTTATTTGTGATACAAGTGCGTAAAATAGGTGATTGTGTGCGAGTGTGAATTTTGCAGCATAAGCTGGAGGCTCGAAGCATGAGCCGGTGGTTAGCGCACGAGCGAAGCGAGTGCGAAAACGTAGACGAGGGCTTCGAACCGCAGGCGAATGATGCAATCATACGAGTTAACAATCACCTACGCGCACATGTATGACACGCTATTTTTTGCAACGCCCGTCCGAAAAAGTTGTCATGAGGTGGTAACGAAAAATACTAATTTTATATTGCATAGAGTGGAGTAAAGAAATTACAACAAAAAAAAGTTTTTCAATATTTGGAAAAAAATTTTAAAAAAAATTTTTTGAAAAAAAATGTTCTGAAAAAAAAATTTGTGCAAAAAAATGTTTAAAAAAAAATTTGGTGAAAAAACAATTTTGAAAAAAAAAATTTTGTGAAAAGAAATTTTCGAAAAAAAAAATTTTGTGAAAAAAAATTTTGAAAACAAAATTGGTTGGAAAAAATTTGTTGGAAAAAAATTATTGAAAAAAAAATGTTGGCGTTTATGCTTTTTTGCCCCCGCCCCCCTCCCGGGGGAGGGGGGCTACGAAACCCTAAAAACAAAACTTCAATCATTAAAACATTTGTACAAGTTAAATGTAAATTTATTTCAAGAAGATACCAACACCAGTGTTTAAAGTTACCTATGCCAGTGTCTAAAGTACCTCATCTCGAATGTGCGCATGCGCAGCTTTTTCACCAGTGCCTAAAGTAAGCCATCTTCAAACTGCGCATGCGCGAAAATTTTTTCACGCACAGTCTGCTCAAATAAGGTACTTTAGGCACCATCTACATGCATGCAAACGTCAACTTTTGAGGTGGGTGTTGCAAAAAATCTGTTAATATTTTTAATCACAGTTGAGTTTTTGTAATTTTGTATGTACCTAAAGATTTCCGTAATTTATGAAAATATTAACCGATTTTTGTCAACCCTTTTTTCACCTTTTTTAATTATATAAGGAAATTGATTCAGCTATTCAAAATGAAATTCAGCCATTTTTTCATAATTTTAGTTTTCGCAATAGGCTTTAATCTCATAACAATGAAAGTGTAATACACTGTAGGTAAAGGAAAGTAGCCTTCTACTTTCATCCGGATATTTGCCTCGGCTGATGTTGCAGGGGGTCCTGCTGTCTGTAATAGTTTAAGTATCGCTCTCCTAGAGGCATAGTTTACATTTTTGCAAAAATTTCTGCCATGTTATAGGAAATTTCAAGTGCTTGAGAAGTGGGTAAATATTAACAGATTTGATTCAAATTTAAAGTAATTTATATTTTTGGGCATTTAAATAAATACCGCGAATTTGTCCTTTAAGGAAACCAATTTGTGCAGTTCATAAGTACATATTTTGTTTAAAACACCAGAATGAATGGACACAGGATCTCCAAAAACTTGTGATACACATTATAAGGGTAAATTCTATGACATTGGTGTATCGAGGGCTTACTGTTTTAACTAATAAATTTCATTTTTTTATAGATGGGTTTGGTCGGAAGCTGGCTTACAACCGAAAGTTGAGGCAGCATTAGAAATCGGAGGATTTGGTTACCCTGCTTTAGCAGCTGTAAATATTAAGAAGATGAAATACTCCCTTCTTAAAGGTAGTTTCTCAGAAGACGGTATCAACGAATTCCTCAGGGATTTGAGTTACGGACGCGGAAGCACTGCTCCTTTAAAAGGCACCCAACTTCCAAATATCTACGAAACGGAAGCTTGGGACGGGAAAGATGCTGAGCCGCCACAGGAAGAAGACATTGATCTCAGTGATGTAGACCTTGACGATAAAGACGAACTTTAAGTACTTTAGTTTAAAGCGACGGATTAAATTTTTATGAAGTTGTGGTAGGTGTATCAAATACTGTGAACCAACTGTCGTCTGTCAAAATACAACTTGCGTACCTTCGTGCGCATCTTTCCTAAGTTCCGGCATCACTTGAACAATAATCAGTTCTTATTACTTTCAGCTAATCATCAGACGTAACAATAAAGAAATATTATAAAGGGCTTCATCAAAAATGCACTAATAAGTCAATAATGTATGAAGGAGTCAAGATTACATTGAATTTAAAAAAGGAAGGTTTTCTATGAGACAATGCTATTTTTTAAATCAATTTTAGTTCAATTCAAGTTTTGCATGAACTTTTTACGACTCATTGTATTAAGTCTGCCGTGTTAAGGAAAACCTTACATGAGTTCAAATATGGTCAAACTAAGATAATCGAGAAAAACTACTCGTACCAATTTCACGTAATCCAAATTTTTTTTTTAATAACAATAGATTATTCAAATCAAATTACAAATAGGTTGCAAATACGAACAAAAGATCTTGCATACCCTGAAAAACGTACAAAGCATTTGATTCGTCTATAAAATACATCTGAGAATGTTGTGTAAGGTTTTCCTTACCTATATTTTTTATATCTTTTCCTTATATATATATATTAATATTTTTTTTCAGCCATTCGGGCCTAGAAAATGAGGACTATGTCCGTCACATCATTGGTTACATGTTTTTATTTATAAAACGTCTTCGAAATGTTCTCTTTCCCTTGGATATATTTTTTTCGTATTGGACCATTCAGAAACATAAAAAATGGAAGAGGCATACCTCCTACTACTTTGAATTTTACATGATGAATTATCAGAATTGAGGTGGGAGATTGACTATCTAATGAAATAAGAGATTTTAACAAAGTTAGGTTGACAAATGCGCCCTCAATCCGGATGCACCTAACAGTGGGAACCTGCACCCTTCGGAATTATGTTTGGATTTATACTCCTCTCAGTAATAGATCATTGCTGAACTGTAATATGCTAAATTTATAAGATGAGCTTTTCAGCCATTCTCGAGCAAAAAAGGCTTCAAAAACATCCATGCGCGTCACATGGACGGCGATGTGAGAGTCTTTCAACTGCCATTTAGCACAGGCGGTAGCGCTCCGAGCTTGTAACCGAAAAGTCTGGGCTCGATTCCTGCTGTCTGCATTGTTTCCCAATTTTTTCCTATGAAAAGATTGTTTATTTTTCAAACTTTACCACTTTTCCTCCAAGAAATTTTCTTTTATATAGAAAACTCTCATTTTTTCTTCATTAAATTGAACATTTATATTTTCGTTATTATTATTTGCATATAATACTATTTTGGTATTTTCTATTTGCATCTCATATGGAAATAATGATAACCAAAATGAAAAAAAAATATATTTTCTAGGAGTAAAAGTGGTAAAGGTTAAAAAAATAATTTTTCAACATGAAAAGAATTGTTAAAAAGAAATATTTTGGCTTGATTTACATAAATTTAATAGTCAATTGCAGAAAAAAATTGAATGAAAAAAAATTAGGGAACAATTCAGGCAGCACTTTTTATTGCTTTAACATATTACAAGTTCGGTAGTGACCATTTCTGGGATGAGCATGAATCCAAAAAAAATTGAGAAAGGTGTAGGTTCCTCTTGTAAGTGTTACTTTAAATATGGATGTTGCGCGTCGGTAACCCCTGTCCGCCAAGTGGACCTCTCTTTCTAAGCTCACAGGACAGAAAGAAAAGCCCGATGGAATATTCTGTGCGTTACCGATCAAGTAGCTTAGGTGCACAGGTTGTGCGGCGAAAATCAGCCAAAATGGAATACGTACGATTGGCAATCATCCACTTTATGTCTGTGAATTATTAACAATAAGGGTGTGGGAGTAAAAGTGAAAATAGAAAGGAAGATAGAGCGTTAACATTTGTTTACATCTAATTTTTAAACAGTGCTTAATCCTTGTTAAATAACACTCATGAAATATATTTCCGATACCTACTTTTTAAAATTATTGTACTTATATAGTTATACACGTACGCCTACTTTGTGCGAAATGTCCGAAAATTAGCGCATCGTATTTTACCAGGCATTAACTTACTGCTTAGCGTCTTCCAGTGAGCTAAATATTATTACATAATTTCTGAATGTGTGCATTACACGGTTTAATTAATACAAGCGACGTAAAGTTTATTGTTACCAACAATGATTGATTATTACAATTTCTCTTTTTATCGAAAAGATTTCGTAATAAAATATCTGAAAGGGTTACTGATTCGTCTTGATCTAAATTCTTCTTTAAAATAGAACATTGCCAATATTTAAAAAGTTCCCCTTCCCAGCCTTATTGCCGAGTATTTCCCAGCGGACCTGATGAGTGAATAAAACCTTATAATAATAAAGCAGAGTTGCTACATAGTCCCGATTTTAAAATTCTCTGACATTTCCCTAATTTCCTGGACCAATTTTTTATTTTTATTTTCTTTCATGTACAAAAAAAAAAACCTTAAACTTAGGATATCAGTAATGTAAATGCAAAAAAGTTTTTATTTAAAAAATTTCCCAAAGCACCTTCGGTGACAACAAGCATACAGATCATACATAAACTTTAACTTCAGTTTATCGATAATTCCCTCTTTCTTTCAGGTTTTCCCTGATTATTCTAAAATTCTCTTACTATCCTTGACTTTCCAGAATTCTCTTTTAACATCTGAGTTTTCTGACTGATTTTAATAGGGTTGGTTACAAGCAATAAAAACAATATATTCAGGAAACAAAGCAAGAGTGAGGGTAAATGGGTAACTGAGTGACTTGTTCGTTATTATGAAAGGTGTTAGGCAAGGATGTGTTATGTCCTCATGGCTACGAGCGTTGTCTCTTATATTTCGGGAATGTGCGATTCTGCTGCCACATGAAACTCAGGACGTTTTGACGTGCGGGCGTGATTTCTCTCGCGTGCAGTGACTTGAAAAATTCATCTCGAGAAAAAAATTGAATTGACTCGTGAACATTTCCGTGTGATCATTTTTTACAACTTTCGACGTGGATTATCTCAACAACAGTGCATCGATGAACTTTATTCGACTTTTGGCCACATAGCGCCATAAAAAACAACTGTGTGTCGGAGGATCTTGGAATTTAATCAGGGACGTAGTTCGCTCACCGACGAAGTTTGAGAAGGTCGTCCAAAATCAGTCTTTGTCCCAAAAAACATTGCTGTGCGTGAACTGATACTGAAATATCGTCATGTGACATATCATGAGATTCGGGCATCCTTGGGCATTAGTGGGACTAGCATACAGTCAATATTGCATGAATATTTGGCTGTCAAAAAAATGTTTTGCCGTTGGATCCCACATAATTTGACAATCGCTCAAAAAAGGCCTGTGTGGAGCGGTCATTTCAAGTCACTGTACACGACACAAATCGCGCCCGCACGTCAAAACGTTCTGGGTAAAAAACTACTAAAAGATGTCAAACTCAACGATATGGACATGGATATTCATGGACAAGTTTTTAAGAATAGCCCTTTCAGACAGAGAATGTTGAGCAGATTGAATATTAGCATGAAGAACATGGGTCTTAAAATTAACGTGAATAAAACCAAAGTTATGGTATTCAAAGGAAAGGATGCAAAAACAGTATGCAACATTGTTATAGACGATGAGAGGATAGAACAAGTTGATACGTGCGTGTATCTTGATAGTTTATTTACTGCTGACGGAAAAATCAATGTGAAGATACGCAGGCGCATAAACGAGGGTGGGAAGGTTATCGGTAGTGTATGAGCCATTACCAGAATTAAAAAAAAAATTAAGCCAAAGTGGCATTATATAATTCTTTATTTACACCCACTGTACTGCACGGTAGCGAGACCTGGACCTACCAAGACAAGAATAAGAGTAAAATTAACGCGATTGGCATGAACTTCCTGCACATAATGTGCTGTAAACCGCTAATAGAAAAAGTCAGTAATAAGAGAATCCTCAAAGAATGTAGTATAGATGAGACACTGTCGGGAATTTTTCGGGAAATAAAAAAATTCCGGAACGGACAGGAACTATTCATTTTAATTAAATTTAATTGTTCTTTTTCGTTTTTTAGAAAATTTTTCATGATGTACATGATGATTTTACAGTAAATCAATACAAAGCTTACAATGTCGCATTTTTAAAACTCTTTTACTTCATATATTAACCTGATTTTTCAGATCCAAAATGTCCGGCAAACTTTACGGGAAATTTTCGAAGTTGCCCGGGTAAGGCAGCCATTTTATGGTCGTTATTTTCCTCGTGTGAAGTGTGCTGCGGCGATCGGCTAAGGCGTTTAAAGCGTTAGAATATATTATATTTAGAACAGTATTACGTAAATATACATCAGCCGCAATATGATGGGATGGGAGGGGGGAGGTGAGCCTCAGCGAGGGTTGACCAATGGCCAAGCTAGGTGGGCGGCAGCCGGTTCTAGGAATTCACCTTACCCCTGCGCGCAACGTGCCAACCAGACAAGTCGAGACGTGTCGAATTTTAGTGTTTTACTGTGCATTTTATTGTTGATTAGAGAAGGAGTTTGATTGACAATGACGTCGAGGACGCTCGGTCAAAAATTTCATTGTCTTTTATTTGGACCGCCTAAACATCTGAACAAACAGATTCTTCCTTCACATGCTGATGTTTTGCTACACTTCCAGCATGTTAGACATTATTTGGCCCTGGCTTCGGCCAGTCCAAAACAGGATGTCAGCTTCTGTGCAGTAGCTAATGTCGTTGCTGATGATATAGAGTCCATTTACACTAAGGCATCTTTGCCAGAGGTCTCTCGAACGAGAATTATACAACTTATCAAAAATCTTTACGATAAGTATTACTACATCCGTAACAAGTTAAACAGGGACAAAAAATACCGGGAAACGCAAGAAGAGTATTTGTTCCCCCCGTTAGAATGCGCTTGGACATCACGTTGTCTCACTCCGGCAACACTGAACAGGACAGACAAATGTTGTGACAAATAGTTTATAAGAAATGCATGATGAAGAGTGTCAAGGGGGTTCAATGACGCCTGAAACGAAAGACCTTGGATACCAATGGGCCCGAATGGAGAGCTTTACATGGTGACTTTGTCAAGCTCTTCAGCTGTGGTGATTGCAAAAGAAATTGATCAGCTATCTGGTTCGGAGCAGTGTTAAGGAACGAACGTATTATTTAAATAAACAACACGGGAATTCTAGATTAATATAAAAATCTATTTACCCCCTTCCCTCCTCTTATACCGCCTCGCAGAATTCCCTTCCTCACCTTTCTCATATGAGCCCGCTGATCCCCAGCTAGAACCGAGTTCTTGTTTGTTAGTTGTTTATTTGTAGGAGGATCGAGGGGTACATAACTTAAAAATTCGGTGTACACCGATTGCACGATTACATTGTGAACTTTAAAAGCGATTGCAGTGATTGCTATGTGAAAATAGAGTAATTGCAGTGAACTTTGTATACCGATTGCAGGATTTGTATAACCCTCGAGAAGGATGGTCTAGTGTAGTGCTTGTAGATCTCTCTACAATGAGACTGCTTTACCCTCATCAAGTCTGCCCTTAGTGTCGGATTCCACACCTCGTAATGAAGCCCAGAATGTCGTTTAATGTTAGCGTTTTTGGTTTTTTCTCCGAACGACTCGTTGCCACACTTGCAACTTCAGTCTCATGGTCTTGATACACACACACACAGGACCAATCAATTCATTTTGCACTATGCTCGATTTCGTGACGTATTTCGTGAAATTTAGGTTCACCATCATAAAGTCGTGGGTCTTCGGGTATAAGGAGACACCAGAGAATGCTTCTTTCATATCACAATGTGCTATCCGTATATTTCTCCCTCTCGGAAAATGAAAATTTTCCGTCAAAATAATTATTTCCTCAACAAAAAGGTTCATATCCAAAATTTTTTTGATCTGATGATCACGCAAAACCCTGGATATTTGGTAGGTTTTCTTTCTTTCCCTCTCAAATGCTTGGAACATATATATATATATATATATATATATTTTATAGGTACGGCACTGCCACAATATATATACCGTGATGTCAAATTCACAGTAGATGGCGTAGGAGCGTACCTGTTGCACTCATGAATATGACTACTATGATTTTGGCCTTAATGTATATATATATATATATATATATATATATATTATTATACATTATTATACATATTATACATTATTATTAGACATTATATATATATATATATATGTTCCAAGCATTTGAGAGCGAAAGAGAGAAAACTTACCAAATATCCAGGGTTTTGCGTGATATATATGTTACAGGCAAAGTCCGAAGTCCCGGCACACCGCAGTCTGCCTAGGCCCTCCGCGAATTGCCTGAGCGGTGTCAGGCAAAGTCCGAAGTAGCACTTTCACTTCGGACTCTGCCTAGGCAAATCGCGAAGTGCCCGACAGGCGCAGGCAAAGTCCGGAGTAAGAATAAAACCTTTGGGTTTTACTTTTTCCGCTGCACAGTGCGCTGGCTCGGGAATTTACAACTCAAAATAGTCTACAGGTCGCAATTGTAAATGGATTTAAACGTTTTTTTTAGAAATGATCAGCAGTAAATTTGTAAGAAAGCTTATGCATTATATTTATCAATTTTTGTTCCAGTAGAATTATTTATTCAACGCGAGTTTTTTTCTCTGAAGAAAATAAAAAAAAAATCTCAATATGTATCATATATAACTTAGATGCACTTAGCTATTATTTGTGATAATTAGAATATTAATAACAATAATAACAACAATAATATAATAGGGATGTGGCGACCCCATCGCCCGAGAGCTCCTGCTCTTGCAGTCAGCCGCGTTGCTTTGGGCTAACTCCCCAATGCAACGAATTATGCGGTTACGACACAAGTATCGCGCAGTGCCACCCACAATAGGCCTCTCTCGGATGGAGGCCATGGTTCAGTTGGGAGTGGCAATAGGAACGAACCGAGGCGACGACCAGGCATTGACCCTGGACAAACGCGAGAACATCGATTTAAATGGTCGGACCAACTCAGGAGGGACCTTCTTACCTGTTGGCAAAGAAGCTCACCGGCGCGGAGAGGATTCATGAAGAGGTTACATGACCCGGAATATGCTCATAAAACGCCTCAGTATTTAAGAGATCAGGTATCTTTCTTGCGAAAAAACGGATATGAAGCTGTTTATCAACAGGAAGAGGAGCAACATCCTCCAGCGAACATTCCATCCGTTCCAGCAAGACCACCTTTGCAGATAGCCGATAATGTCAACATGAGAAGTAGGAGATCTATCCACCAAAAAGTCTTCCTCAGGATGGACAAATTAGGTGAAGCTAATACTGCTCTCCGCGATTTGCTCCCCGAAGATGTTAATCTCTGGAGACGGCATGCATCAAATGTTCAGTGCGTGATTAGCTACATAACATCAAATAAAAAGTTCACTCCAAAAGTTAGGGCACTTGCTCGAAACTTG
>CAKNXH010063468.1:107215-121046 GCA_932178445.1 Andricus quercusramuli | reverse complement strand
TTCTGAAATTATATTGGCAATAACGTTTTCTGGAAACTTTTTTCCCACCCATCAATATTGGTTTATTTTATAAACAATTTATGTGAACAAATGGCTGAAATTACATTGCCAATGATTTTTTCTGAAAAAAATTCTATAACCCATCAATATTTGTTCATTTCATAAACAAATTATTTAATTTATGGTTAAACTTCATCACCCATCATATTGATGGGTGGCCAAAAGTTTTTTAGAAAACATTATTGGCTTTGGCATTTTAATTTAAGCTAAGACACAAGAAAAACGGTTTATTTTCACCTAAAATAGCCTAAGATGTGCATTTGTTTATAAAATGTACAAAGATTGATGGTTTATAAACTTTTTTTTCAGAAAAAATCATTGGCAATGTAATTTCAGCAAGGTCAGGAGAAACAATTATTTCTTTTCGCTTAAGAACACCAAAAATGTACATTTGTTTATATAAATTGTTTATAAAATAAACCAGTATTGATGGGTGGGAAAAAAGTTTCCAGAAAACGTTATTGCCAATATAATTCCAGAAAATAAAGAAGAAAAAACGGTTTATTTTCACCTAAAATACCCTAAAATGTGCATTTGTTTATATGATTTGTCTATAAAATAAACAAATATTGGTGGGTTAGAAACTTTTTTCCAGAAAAAATCATTGGCAATGTAATTTCAGCGAGGCCAGAAGAAAAAATTATTTCTTTTCCCTTAAAAACAAAAAAAATGTACATTTGTTTATATAAATTGTTTATAAAATAAACCAGTATTGATGGGTGGGAAAAAAGTTTCCAGAAAACGTTATTGCTAATATAATTTCAGAAAATACAGAAGGCAAAACGGTTTATTTTCACCTAAAATACCATAAAATGTGCATTTCTTTATATAATTTGTTTATAACATAAACAAACATTGGTGGATTAGAAACTTTTTTTCAGAAAAAATCATTGGCAATGTAATTTCAGCTAGGTCAGAAGAAAAAATGATTTCTTTTCGCTTAAAATCGCCCAAAATGTGCATTTGTTTATATAATTTGTTTATAAAATGAACAAATAACAAGTAATCTTACATTTTCATGTCGATGCATCATTCTAACGATAAAAGCTAGCGATTGCAGGGCAGAAATATACTTGAAAGGCGAATAACCTCTAATGTTGATTATTTATTGACACAATTTGTTTATAAAAATTAAACATGCAAGTTAACGATTTTTTTATCTTTCCGATACCCTTGTGCATTCAACTCAAGGGACGAGACGTATAAGAAAAATTTTATCTAGAAGATAAAAAATAAAATTTTAAAAATCGACATTTTTTCCGTTGTTTGCATTAACATAAAAATTAAATAAACAAACAAATAAAAAATCCACTCTCACCATTTTTTGAAGAATTTAGTTCTGAGTTTTTCAAAAAAAAGAAAACTAAAATCGGTGCAAAATTTCGTTCTAAATGTCATTTTGAATCTCGATTTCCGATTTCACCCCACTGTGCGGCAGTCGGAAAATTAAAAAAAAAAAAAGATTTTTATGAACCACGCTTACATATCTTGATGATGGAAGAAATTTCCAAATAATTTTATTATAAATTGTGTGTGTATATATCATGGTGTTGAATGTTTTTAGTCACTTATATATATTTTTTTTATGATTTATAACATAACGTTTCTGCGACTGAAAGTGCTGAGAACTACGCCTGGCGACTAGATGTCCCACGACTACTTGTCCCGCAACTAGATGTCCGGCGAATATTATAAAGTATTATAACAAAAAAAAAAACTATTCATCGGATCGTTTGAATTTTTATCAAAAATCCACCCGAAATCTTTTTAATCCATCCGACGTCTTTGCGAAATATTTGAAATCTTTGAAATCTTTGGGAAATCATTGTAATCTTTCTGAAACATTTGGAAATATTTTGAATATTTTTCAAATATTTGGTAATATTTGTGAAATTATTTGAATTTTTGAGAAATTATTGAAATCATTATGCAATCTTTGAAATCTATCTAAAATCTTTGAGAAATATTTGAAATCTTTGTGAAATTTTTCGGAAATCATTGAGATATTTGTGAAATCTTTGAAATCTACCTGCAATTTTTGTGAAATAATTAAAATCTTTGTGAAATCTTTTAAATCTATCCGAAATCTTAGCAAAATATTTGAAATCTTTGAAATCCTTAGAAAATCCTTGAAATCTGTTTGAAATCTTTCTGATATCTTTGGAAATTACTGCGAAATATTTGAAGTATTTTTGAAACATTTGATGATATTTCTGAAATTATTGAAATCTCTGTGAAATCTTTTTAATCTATCAGAAATCTTAGCGAAATATTTGAAATCTTTAGGAAATAATTAAAATAATTTTCAAATGTTTGGTAATATTTTTGAAATTATTGAAGTCTTTGTGAAATCTTTTTAATCTATCTGAAATCCTTGAAATCTATTTGAAATCTTTGCGAAATATTTGTGAAAAATATGAAATATTTGCGAAAATCTTTGGGAATCATTCAAATCTTTCTGAAATCCTTGGAAATCTGTTGCGAAATATTTTTAAAATATTCGATAATATTTGTGAAATTATTGAAATCTGTGTGAAATATTTTGGAAAGCATTGAAATCTTTTATGAAATCTTCATGATATCTTTGGAAATCTTTGTGAAATATTGAAAATATTTTCGAAATATTTCGTAATATTTGTGACATTATTGAAATCATTGAAATATTTGTGAAATCTTTTAATTCTATCTGAAATATTTACAATCTTTATGAAATCTTTGGGAAATCATTGAAATCATTGTGCAATCTTTGAAATCTATTTAAAATATTTGCGAAATATTTGGGAAATCATTGAAATCTTTCGGATATCTTTGGAAATATTTGAAAAACATTTGAAATATCTGTTAAATATTTGGTAATATCTGTGAAATTATTGAAATCTTTGAAAAATCATTGAAGCCTTTGTGAATATTTTGTAATCTATCCAAAATCTTTAAAATCTTTATGAAATCTTTGGGAAAACTTATAAATCTATCGAAAATCTGTGCTAAATATTCAAAATCTTTGTGCAATCTTTGGGAAATTATTGAAATCTTTGTGCAATCTTTGAAATCTAACGGAAAGATTTGTGAAATAATTGTAGACTTTCTGAAATATTATGAATCTATCCGAATTCTTTGGAAAATGATTTCAATCTTTGCGAAACATTCAAACTGTTTTAAAAATCTTTGGGAAATTATTGAAACCTTTGTACAGTATTTGAAATCTACCTGAAATATTTACGAAATTTTTCTGAAATCAC
This sequence comes from Andricus quercusramuli, assembly GCA_932178445.1. NCBI lineage: Eukaryota > Metazoa > Arthropoda > Insecta > Hymenoptera > Cynipidae > Andricus > Andricus quercusramuli. Next base: position 117,747 of record CAKNXH010063468.1, on the reverse strand, counting down.
TGAAATCTTTGGGAAATATTTGGTAATATTTGTGGCATTTGTGAAATTTTTCGAAAATCATTGAAATTGAAATGTTTAGCAATATGAATTTTATACCTGTATTCATTATTATTATTTACTGTTTATTTATTATTTATGTTAAATTTTGACATACTATAATATTATTATACTATCTTCGTTCGATAAAATTGTGTATTATATCGAACCATAAAAATAAGTCTTTGCCCCTGCCCCCACAGGGCCGTAGCTAGAGTTGAATTTAAGGTAGGACAGCGGTGGTTACAGGTAGGGCGGAAGTAAAATTTTTACTTGATCAGATCTGGTTAATTGTATTTTTAAGGTAGCGCATTGGTATTTTAAGGTAGAGCATTGTCCCACTAGGGTGGTCCAAAAATTCGACTTTCGATTTTTGGTGATAACCCCCCCCCCCCCCCCCATTTTGTTCGTTTTCCGGAAAAAGAAATTCCGTAATTTTTTTTTTTCAACGTTAACCCGTGCCCCCGGGATTTTAAAATTAATATGGGGTTTTAAATGGGAAAAGCTAGATTTAAAAAAAATTGGAAAAGAGAAGTACTAGTTATACATTTTTTGTCAATTAAAGTATTATCACCTCTTGAGGAGTATTTAAGGAATAATTTCCACCCAATAGCTTTTAATTTTGACACACCTGAGCCCCTTTAATTGTGCCCGGAAAATGCCCCAAAAAATGCAAAATAGCAGTTTTCTATCAAATTCGTGCTAAAGACGGTATTTAAAAAAAAAATTCAACATGAATTATTTTTAATCGATAAGTGACGAGTTTTAAATTATATTTTAAATAATTTTAAATTGTTTAAACAATTAGTATTTGTTTAAACAATTTGTTTCCCCTGTTAATCGTGAAAAGTTATTATCTTTGGGAATAAATCGTACAAAGTTGATGAATGTCAAGAGTAGTAGTTTTTGTTTAACTTATTTGGTAATTATTTAAACAATTTTCATTTGTTTAAACAATTTTTTCTCCCTAAAATCGTAAAAAGTTATTATTTTCTGAAAATAATGACACAATTAAAGAATGTTGAAAGCAATACATTTTTGAAGGATGTTTGGTAATTATTTAAACAATTTTGATTTTTTTAAACAATTTTTTGCCCCTGTAAAGCGTGAAAAATTATTACTTTCTGGAAATAATGACACAATTAAAGGAATTTAAGAGTAATATTTTTTTTCTACAGAATATTTAGCAATTTTTAAAATAATTTTTATTTGTTTACAATTGTTGCTTGTTTAAAAATTTTTTTCTCTGCAAATCGAGCAAATTTATTCTTTTCAGCAATTAATGAGACAATTAACGAATTTTAAGAATAATATTTTTTTGCTTAAGATACTTTGAAATTATTTAAACAATTAATAATCATTAATAATCATTAATATAAACCATTTTTGCATCAACAAACATTTTTAAACAAACAAAAATTGTTTAAACAAATACAAATTATTTTAAAAATTGCTAAATATTCTGTAGAAAAAAAATTTTACTCTTAAATTCCTTTAATTGTGTCATTAATTCCAGAAAGTAATAATTTTTTACGCTTTACAGGGGAAAAAATTTGTTGAAACAAATTAAAATTGTTTAAATAATTACCAAACATCCTTCAAAAATGTATTGCTTTCAAAATTCTTTAATTGTGTCATTATTTTCAGAAAATAATAACTTTTTACGATTTTAAGGAGAAAAAATTGTTCAAACAAATGAAAATTGTTTAAATAATTACCAAATAAGTTAAACAAGAACTACTACTCTTGAAATTCATCAACTTTGTACGATTTATTCCGAAAGATAATAACTTTTCACGATTTACAGGGGGGAAAAAAATGTTTAAACAAATACTACTTGTTTAAACAATTTAAAATTATTTAAAATATACTTGAAAACTTGTCACTTATCGATTAAAAATAATTCATATTGAAATTAAAAAAAAATACTGTCTTTAGCATGAATTTGATAGAAAACTGCTGTTTTGCATTTTTTGGGGAATTTTCCGGGCACAATTAAAGGGGTTCAGGTTTGTCAAAATTAAAATCTATTGGGTGGAAATTATTCCTTAAATATTCCTCAAGAGGTGACAAAATACTTTAATTGAGAAGAAATGTATAACAAGTACTTCTTTTTTCCATTTTTTTAAAAAATCGAGCTTTTCCCATTTAAAACCCCATGTTAATTTCAAAAGCCCGGGGGCACGGGTTAACGTTGAAAAAAAAAAAATTACGGAATTCCTTTTTTCGGAAAACTAACAAAATGGGGGGGGGGGGGGGGGTATCACCAAAAATCGAATTTTTACAGGTATAAATTTGGACCACCCTATTGTCCAACAATGCCCCCCTTAGCTACGGCCATGTGCAAATAGGCTACCAAGTAGACCAGCTGGGGGATTTAAAAATTAAAAATTAAAATCATGTAAAATGTTGAAAGTACCTTTGCGAAAGTTAGAAATTCAGAATCTACGGGCTTAGATAATTTCAGATATCTAACGTTTTTTTGGAAAAGTTAAAATTGGAATGAATATAATGTATCTCGTAAATGCAATGATACGCCAAAACAGAGCAAATTTTCGAATTCAACTTCAGAATAGTATATTATAGTATATAATTTATAAGTATAAAATATGTATAATGAGAACATTCATAAATTTAAAAAAAGTGTGAAAAAGTGTTAATAATTTGAGGAAAATTTTAAAAAGGGATTCGGGTTGGTGGCGGCCAACTACTGTAAAGTGTAAACTGTAAACCACTCTGTCTGCCCGGTACGTGACGAATACAATAGGACCATTATATGACCATCGCATCACTCTGAGTGCAGTTTAGGTCCGAAATCAGCACAAACACTCACTGAAACGGCACTGGCGGCCCAGTGCCGTTTCATTGGCAGGATTCTATGTAAATGAGACCCTGATTCGAAGAGACATAAGAAAAATGCATGGAAGTGCTGGAAGCTAGAGAGGACAGAAAAGTGTGGCGACAAATAGTTAAGAAATGCATGAAGAAGAGGATAAGTGGAGTGAACGACGCCTGTAATAAAAGACCTTCGATACTAATAGGCCCGAGTGGGAAGCTTCACATAATGACTTTGTGATGCTCTTCACCTGGGATGATCGCTGGAGAGATTGATCAGAAACCTGGGTCGGGGCAGTGTTGCGGAACGAACGTGTTATTTAAATAATTAACCAGGGAATTCTAGATCAATTTAAAAATCTATATCCCCTTCCTCACATTACTCCCTTTCTTACAAAGTGAGTTACGCTCACCCCGAAAGGGTAATATAATAAGTTACAAGTTAATATAATAAGTTACAAATTACCTGTGTAACTTATAGAAGCCGTGGAGCTTATAAAAGGCTGTTGTGGCACTGAATGTGCATAATTTTCCAAGTACCTCTTTTGAACAGCTATAAAATTATTTCGACACTTGCTGTGGTATCCATCGATGGAATTTGCTGCTTCAGGCAAAACGACATCACTGTGCTTCAGATTGAAGGCAACCCGAACTTTCATGATATCACTGCACTTATTCAACAATTCATCGTTAAAGACATTAATTTTTAAACTTGTGTCGTTACAAAACACACACCTTTGCACAGACGACATTGTTTTTCAAATTTCTTGCATGCAATGACGCTCTGACGTTCACTCTCTCGAGTTTCGCACAAATCTGCAGCTTACTGTCTGCACTGTGCAGCTTAGGACCCGAGCTACTCTCTCTCACTTCATGTTTATGGGATTGTCGTGGAATCTACGGAAAATCTGTCCCTTACGGCCTTACCTGACTAACACGGTTCACGTGATTTTGAACATGCATTTCTTCCGATTTTCCTTTTCTATTTCCTGCGAGACAAGCAGGATAACTGTTCACGCCTACGCCAATGGCTATCGACAAATGCAAGAATACCCCATGCCGCGTCCGTGAAATTGACTTTCGTCAGGGTAACATATAAAGATCCAATACATTTCAACGAAAAAATATTAACTTTAACAACAATAAATAATGGAAATTTTAAAGTAAAGCGATTTTGTTATTTAATTTTTAAGAATAATATTCAGCTTTATTATAATCTTATACGATATTTAGAAGCGGAGAACGTGACTCTATTATTGTTTATAGCAGAATAAGTTATCATTCTACCTCATAATAGCTGACGCCAATTTCTTACACAAGACTTACACTATCGATGTACTATTTTGAGAACACCTTCTTTTGAATTGCTAAAGATACAACAGGGTAAAATAAAAAATGGGAAAAAGAAGGCAAAATGCGCATAACTTGGTAAATATAAACATTTGAATAGAATATTCCTTTATAATGTTGGAGAACACCTGTAAAGGAGTATCTTTTCTTTCTTGAAAATTTTCGAAAAAATGACCCGCTGTAAAGAAAAACGGCTTTTTATTGTTCCGGTATTTCTTTCATTTTGCTTGAAACTTTTTCCTGCGAAATCAATATCAAGAAATTTTACCTGAATTTCAGGCGACTTCGAAGCCACCTGGCAGCACTTTCACATCCAGATAATCGGCTGGCAATGTGCAGAGCTATTTCTAATCTAATCTCCTACATGTACACAATTTTTTAAGCTTATTTGAGTCACATTAATCAGCTATAAAAATTGGCACGTTTGCCAGGTCGTCACCGCTTACCTCTCAGGTAAAAATTGTCCTTATATCGCTATCACCTTGCCATTTATGTTGTGGGCATACGGTCTATAATAGTATACATCGTATCGGTAAGGTAGGGATTTAGAGAATTCACAATTAAAAACTCGACAACAAGAAAATAACATATTAACAATAGGATGGTCTAAATTTTTACATTCTCATTCATGACTGTGGAATGCATTCGTCCAAATTCTCAATCAACACTTTTTAACGGATCGTTACGTTTCGGCACTCGCAGAGTTCGGAAATCATCAAGTTTTTATGGCGTCTGTGTATGGCTGCATGCAGTGCCGGACTAACAAATTTTAAGCCCGTAACCATAACTCTTTGTGCCTCCCCCCCTCCCTATAATTTTTAAAACAATTTTAAGAAATTTTAAACAAATTTTAAACAATTTTAAACAATATATGTATTTATTATACATTTAAATTTACAGTATTTAAATCAATATCCTATACTTGAAATGCGTTTTTAGATTTTGAAATTTAATTGACGCTTTTTTGTAAAAGGAAAATTACAAAAGTCTGAGGGGCCCACTGGGCCCTTAATTCCCGATAGCATAATTTTGAATTCAATTGGCTTTTTGTTTAAAGAAAAAGCTACAAAAGTCTGAGAAGCTCACTTGGCCCCTAATTCCCAATAGTATAATATTGAAATTTAATGGACGTTTTCTTGTAAAAAAAAAACTGTTAAAAAAGTCTGATGGGCTCACTGGGCCCCTAATTCCCGCACTCAGAAAAAAACTTTTCTTGAACCAAACAAATTGTTTTGTTGGATATATCCATGAAAATTTGGTAAAATTAAACAAATGTTTGCTGATTCAATTTGATGTTTGATTGACCTAACCAATTGTTTTGGTTGAATCAACCAAATACTTCAACTACCAAAAGATTTTGTTAAAACAACCAAAAAATTGAGTTGGGTCAACCAAATATTTTGTTGTCCATACAATAACCAAATTCTATGGTTGAACCAACAAAAATGTTGCTGATTCAACCAAATCGTTTTCTGAGTGCGATAGCATAATTTTCGAGATAATTTTGAAATTTAATTGGCGCTTTCTTGTACAAAAAAAAAGGTACAAACGTCCGATGGGCTCACTGGGCCCCTAATTCCCGATAGTATAGTTTTGAAATTCAATTGACACTTTTTTCTCAAGAAAAGACATTTTCGATTTTTTGAGATTAGACTCAAAAATATTGTAGGCTACATGAAAATAGAAAACCCCTATTTATTTGTTTTGAAAAAAATAAAGAATAGGACTACGCATTTCACTTTCCTCTCTTATGGAGATTAACATGTAAAATGACATTAATTTTTTTAACTGCAATTATGCAATAGAAGTTATGATTAAATTTTTTTGAAACTTTAGGCAGTTATGCACTTTATCATACTTATAGATGTATTAAAAATGTTATGTAAGAACTTAGCAACAGTTTCAATGTATATTATTAATATCTCGTAGAAATTTTGATTGAAATCTTTTAATCTATAAAAAAAACGGTTTTTTCATTTCTTTGAAAATTCTCAAAGTGATGAGAAACATATAACTTTTTAAATTTTCATCGAAATTAAAAACGCAATTAGGATAATTTGCAAGTACTATATTTCTCATGTAACAGAAACTTAAGACTAAAATTTCTAAAAGTCTTAACAAAATATTGTTTTAAAATTTGAAAATATTCTTAACTTTTTCCATTTTCATCTGATCGAAAAATGGTATTGTAACATTTTCGAAGTATATTTGATATTTAGTAAAATGAAATTTTTTAATCTATAAAAAAAGAGTTTTTTCTATGTTTTGAACATTTTCAAAATGTTGTAAAGCATATTAATTTTTTAATTTTCAACGAGATTGAGAACATAATGAGGATAATTTGCAAGTCAATTTCTCATGTACCTGAAACTTTTACTAAAATTCCTTAAAGTCTTAAAAAAATTTTGTTTACAATTTTAAAATACTCTTAACTTTTTGAATTTCGATCTGATTAAAATTTTTATTGTATATATTGCTGAAATATGAATCATTAACAATGGAATAGGGCAGAGACAAAGCGGTAGCTGCATTGCTACCGCACTGTCAAGCCGAACCATAGGCTGCACCGTGAATTCTCTATGTTGAATAGTGAATTTAGAAAAAAACTTTGCAACAAATGCGTAGTCCTACTGTTTTTTTTGTTTGCAAAACAAAAAATAAGAGGGTTTCTATTTTCATGTAGCTTACAATATTTCTCAGTATAATCTCAAAAATTCGAAAATGTCTCAAGTATCACTCTTATTAGCCCAAAAAAACCCGTAATTGAAAAATTGGCTTTTGCGTGTTTTTTGCGCTAATTATGATTTTTTGCGTTTTTTTTTACAAATTGTTTCTTATATATGAAGTATTACTTCCTCCTGATAATCAGATATTTGAATAAATTGTTTGAAGCATTTATTATTGTTTATAGACATTTTCTCTTAGAATAGAGGTAGAAATTGCGGTTTTTCCCGAATTTTTTAACTTGTTTCCAACTTCTCAGCTAGAGGAAGCAAGTATCAATTAAATTTGACAGAAATAATTGTTTAAACTGTTTATTATTATTTTTAATAATATTCTCTTCGAATAATGCTAGAAAGTTGCATTTTTTCTGAAAAATTCCACTTTTTTCCACATTTGATTTCAGGTGCGGTGAAAATTAATGCAATTTGAGCAAAATAATTGTTTAAACAAATTATTATTGTTCATACCTATCTTCTCCTATAGTAATGTTGTAGAATTGTAGATGGTTGCGCTATTTTATTTAAATTTCTCACTTTTTGTCAACTTTTCACGCAGAGGAGTATAATAAAAAAATAATAAAAAATTTTAAGTATAATAATAAATGAAATTTAACAAACATCATTGTTTGAACTTTCAGAGTAAAGTTGTGGGTTGTGGGTGAAAATCTGTGCGTTTTCTGAAATGTTAAGCCTTTCTTTGGCTATTTATTTAGGAAAAAATAATATATATGTACATATATTAATTTAAACAAAAAGGCGCTCAGTAACTATTTACATTCAATTTACATTTAATATGATCCACAAGAATATTTCAGATATCAGTTTTATTTCAGAAAAATATATTCACACTAAAGAAAGAGATTGCTTGAAAAATAAATCTCTCCAATGTTTATTTATTATTTGTCCATAACTAAAAAACTGAAGCAAAGTTAAAAATTCCAGAAAAAACCGCCACTTTCTAGCAGTTACCTAAGAGAAGGTAGTTATAAACAATAAATTGTTTGAATGATCATGTTGGTTAAATTGCATTAATTATTGCTAAACTCTAAGTGAACTTCTAAGAGGAAAATTGCTAAAAGCAGTTGAAAATGATAATGAATTGATACAAAAATTATGTTTGCTAACTTAAATTAATTATTCTAAGAGAATAATAATAGTAATAATAATAAATAGTTCAAACCATTATTTCTGTTAAATTTACTTAATACTTTCCTCGATCTAACTGAAAAATCGAAAATAAGTTGAACATTCAGAAAAATCGCGACTTTCTAACACTATTCTAAGAGAAAATTGCTAAAAACAATAATAAATTGCTTAAACAAATTATGCTAACGTCTAATTATCAGTATAAAGTAGTATTTTAAGTATTAAAAACAATTTGTATTAGAAAAAACAAGAAAAAATCATAATTAGCGTCAAAAACTTGCAAAACCTAATTTTATACTTATGGAGTTTTTTTGGGGCCTCATATAAAACAGACTTATGGGGGTCTGGCTCAGGACAGTTTTTGAAACTTTTAAATAACGTCTTTTGACTTGTATGTCCAATAGACGTTTTTAGGACGTGCCAATTACGTTCTTTAATTTCGTGCCCACTGGGTTGTGAATAAAATGTACAAAAACGTCTTTTTTTCTTATGGAAAATACGTGTTAAACTTCATGGTGATTGCGGAACTTTAAATATCATTTTTAAAAGAGGCATGCATTTTTTTTGTGGATTCAAACAAATCTTGGGCCAATATGTATGAAAATTCGAGGAAAAAAATATTCCAATGCATATTTGGACCACCCTTATTATAGATAATTATAACATATTTCCTTTTTTTAGGATTGCAGGGTTAATTTATTATTAAAATAAGGTTTCAGATCAGCTAGCACTAGAACTATTTGGTCATATAATTTCCAGCTGGAGAATAATGTAAAAAAAAACATTGTTTACATATAGTATGCTGATTCCACATAGAGTGAATTAAGTCGTCAGGATTTTTTTCCCTCCAATGTGTATAATTTTTCTTAAGGATTTCTTTGGATTTCTCATATAGTCAGTTTCTGGGTAGATTGGAGATTTCGAACGTCCTACAATCAATAGAAATTTTTTTAATTTTAGTTGTTTGGAATGTATTTGAATAATTTGATAACATGCTATATCAATAAATGCAACATTTGAAAAACCTTTTGAAAAGAAACAATATTTTATTTATAATTTCAAGGGCCTGAACAAAATTTTTGCATGATACGCAAATTTCAGTTCAAAGTGGCGTATATACTGACAACTTACAAAAAACTTGGTGTAAAAAACGTTGCAGGTAATCGTTCAAGCAGGGTAATAGTCAGCTGATTACACCAAACTGAGGTAAACTTTCCGCGGCGATGGGCTTGTAACGTGCTACCTCTAGCGGAGTCTGCCGAAGATATCTGCGATTCACCACGGAAAGTTTACCTCAGTTTGGATTTGCTTGACCGCGATCGCTTGCAACGAGCAAACGCTCCAAATAATTTGATTATAAATTTTTGCCAGACGACTTTTTTAAAACTTCTTTTGGCATAAATTATTATTTTTCGTTCACAGTTTCACACACATCTTTTGAAGTATTTTTAAACTTATTCTGAATTGTTCAAACAACTTTTCCCCTGTAGGTTATAAAAAGTTATTATTTTCCATGATTAATAATAATGTTAATGAATGTTAAGAGTAATGTTTTTTGGTTACAATATTTTCAGCTGCTTACAGAATTTCCATTTGATCATCAGATCTTATAGCCTATTTGTTTAAACTTTAAACAATGATTATTTGTTAAAACATTCATTAATCAAGTTGTGAATAATTTATTTTTCCTAGGATACATTTTCCTGGGACTACGTGAAACGGAAAAGAGAAGTAATGTTTTTAGTTATGAAAGAGCGCGCACATTGGAAATTGGGTATATAAACTTTTAAAATAATTTAACTGTTATAAGTTTATTTATAATCTTGAAAAACATTGATCTGGAATAACAATGTTGTACGTAAAAGATAAATACAAAATACGTGAGACGTATTTCAGAAATTTTTACAAGACCCCCCCCCCTTCGTGATACTTTATCGATTGTTCTTAAGGGGTCATTCATTAATTACGTCGGGGCGATTTTGACCATTTTTGACTCACCTCCCACCTAAGGATACATAAGATTTCTTGACCCCCCCCCATCCTTTCTTACGTAATATTCAACTTAGAATTTTTCTCAATAGCGTTGAATAGTTACATATCTAAATAGGAATCTGTATTATCATCGGAGATGGTAATTATCGATCCGTTGAGAAATTAGTCACACATACTGTGAATAATGGAAACCTACAATATCGGTCAAAGTTAAATACTCTAATACAGAAAAATTATTTCGTCATCACAGAGTCGATGGAGATATAAATTAAAATTTATTAAATTCAATTTATTCAGAAAAAAAGGATCTCTCGCTTTTCACTCCACTGCAATGGAATTCGAACACCAGATCAACTGATTTCAGGTCAGGTGCTCTAACCAATTGTTACACAAATCAATATTTAAATAGGGATCTGTATTATCATCGGAGATGGTAATTATCGATCCGTT
>CAKNXH010063468.1:72492-107205 GCA_932178445.1 Andricus quercusramuli | reverse complement strand
AAATTTCCGAAAATATATGGAAATTTGCTAAATTTCCGGAAATTTATGGAAAATTGCTAAATTTCCCAAATTTCCGGAAATTTATGGAAAATTAATAGATTTTCGGAAATTTCAGGTATACAGAAATTTCGGAAATTTTCGGTAATTTATCGGTAATTTATGGTAATTTATCAGTCATTTATGATAACTTATCACTTCGAGTTTGTCCAATCGCTATTCACTACTCACAATTAGTCTCTCAATCGTCAAATCATAATGAAGTGAGGTTATTATTTCGGCAGTCCTGGAAAGTAAATCTGAATCGAAATGCGCAAGCGCAACAGCAAGAAAAAGTAATCTGGCTGGAAGTGCGCAAGCGCAGCAGCTAGAAAAAGTAATCTTGCTGAAAGAGCGCAAGCGCAGCAGCTAGAAAAAGTCTTTTTATAACTGCTTTTTACCACGGCTTTGGAATTGATCACTTCCCGCACGCAATACATGCCTCGAAAAGCGAACATTTTGTGCGTGCGTTACAAAAAAATTATTTCGTAATCACAGACTCGATGGAGATATAAATTAAAATTGATTAAATTCAATTTATTCAGAAAAAAAAGGATCTCTCTCTTTTCACTCCACTGGGATTTGAACACCAGCTCAACTGATTTCAGGTCAGGTGCTCTAACCAATTGTTAAACAAATCAATATTCAAATAGGGATCTGTATTATCATCGGAGATGGTAATTATCGATCCGTTGGAAAATCCAATCACACATACTGTGAATAATGGAAATCTACAATATCCATCAAAGTTAAATCCTCTAATACAGAAGAATTATTTCGTCATCACACACTAGATGGAGATATACATTAAAATTTATTAAATTCAATTTATTCAGAAAAAAAGGATATATCTCTTTTCACTCCACTGGGATTTGAACACCAGATCAACTGATCTGTATGTGTGATGGGATTTCTCAACGGATCGATAATTACCATGTCCGATGATAATACAGATTCCTATTTAAATATTGATTTGTGTAACACCTTGCTAAATTAGCGTATATCAGAAAAACCGAATTTTTCCATCATCTCTCTGTAGCTCAATTGGTTGAGTTTTGACGCATATTCTAAAGGGTGAGAGGGATGTGATTCACACTCACTCATCCACTCACGCCGAAACCCTTTTTTCCATGGGCTTAAGCAAAATCTATTTGTATGATCAACTAACCCCTTCACACCTTTCCAAGATCTCTGCTTTAAAATTCCAAACATTAGGACACGTGGTTTTTTTGGGTGCTCCTGGAAAAGGGGTTCGGAGTGAGTAGGGGAAAAGTGCGTGGGTCGCATCTGCCGCAAATGTTTTTGGACACTGTTATTGGAAGTTTTTACATTTTTTGGTAACAAAAAATTAAAAAATGCGTTTTTTTCCTTTTTTCTGAAAAAATATTGATTTTAGAGAAAAAAGTATTATTACAAAAAATCCTTCTGAGACATTCAACTGCAAATGAACCCTTATTCCAAGTATCAAATCAATATTCATGGGTGACCTTTTCAGAAGTATACACTTTTAAAATAAATTTGTTATTTAAAACATTACTTCTCTGTTGTGTTGTCTCTGTTATTCTATTATTCTAAGAATTAAAATGATGTTATAAGCCATGTTTTTTGAAACAAAAATATTATTTTTTATGAAAAGAGATTACAGCTTATAGAAAGTAATTATTTCAATACTAGTTTTTACACTTGAATTTTTTTTACTAGAGGGTTGCGCCGACAGACTTTTGACCGGCGGCGGCGATTTGAGCAATTTTGATCATCGGCGGTGGGGCGGCGCACAGTGAGAAAAAAATTACTTTTTTGGTACAAAATAACGTACAGCCCACAAATATTGACTGATTTGAACAGAAATTTAAAGAAAAAATTGATAAGATCTCTAAGAGAGTTGTCTAGCCTGATATTTGAATCAGGCTTTCAATTTTTTCATAAGTAAACAAATATGACGAAAAACATTATTGAAATCACCTAAGTTTCATAGAGTAACATTAGTTAACGATATTCCAATATTATACGATACAAAAAAAATGGGTGGAGTTCCGAAAAGCGCTTACCTCCGATTAATTTGAAACTCCGTATACCCATGTATTTTGACATGCTGATCACGAATATGATAGTGAAAATACCCGCAAATTTTATTTTCAAGGTCAAAACCCCAAAAAACGATAAAAATTTAATGTTTTCCCATTTATTTCAGTAAATAATACAAATTTACAAAAAAGCTTCAAACAAAAGTTGTAGATCTTTTAAAAATACATATTTTATGTTTGATATATTTTCACCCTACGGCTGACCGGGTTAGAGACAAGAAGGCACCCCTATGACTGGCCACATAAATAACTTAGGTTACACACTACCCCCTTTCCAACGTCTCGTGGGGGGCGTGAAACACCCCTGTTACTGGTCACAGGAATAACTTAAGTTACACATGACCCCCTTTCCAACGCGTCATGTTGGGCTGGAAGGCACCCCTGTGACTGGCCACAGAAATAACCTAGGACGCATACCATCCCTATTTGTTCCCTAATGTTTCGTGGAAACATATCTTTTGCCATTCACCCATTTGTTTTAGCATTAATGCCTTCTTACTCACCACTGAACATTTTGCAGTATTCCTGTGATTTTTCATATTTATCGTCTATTTTCTCGAAAACTATAAGTCGAAGGGTAAAAACATATTGGACATAAAATATGTATTTTTTAAAAGATCTACAACTTTTGTTCGAAACTTTTTTGTAAATTTTTTTGATTTACTGAAATAAACGGAAAAACATGAAATTTTTAGTTTTTTGGGGTTTTGACCTTGAAAATCAAATTTGCGGATATTTTCACTATCATATTCGTGATCAGCGCGTCAAAATACATAGGTATACGGAGTTTCAGATTAATCGGAGGTAAGCGCTTTTCGGAACTTTATCCAAAAAAATTTCTTGTAAACAAATTATTTGTTGAAAGAATGTTTTCTACGATTATCCATAATTTTACGTTTTTTTAAGTTCTATTGCAAGAAATTTGGATAAAAACAATATAATGATGGAGAAATTGATTTTTAAGATTATTATTGTGAATTTTATAAACTTTAATAAACAACTGCATTAATAAGGCATTTTTCGAGAGAATAATTCGTTTTTTTCGATGTCGATTTATTTAATTTAAAACTTAAGGATAATTTTAGCGAAATTCTTCATCTGTTGATTGATCTTGCGATTTCTTTAAACAAATATAATAAACAACAAATTTATTGAAAACATATGCATTATTGGGGCATCTGTCTACGGAATTTTTTTTTATGTCAGACGTTTTAATTGGGATCTTCTTAATAAATTCAGGAACATTCATGATCAGTTGATAAATTTCAGGATTTTTTGGAACAAATTTAATGAACAAATGCATTATTCGGGTATTTGTCGACAGAAAAATTCATTTTCTTCGATGTCAACTTTTTAAATTAGGAACTTTATGATAATTTCAGCGAAATTCATAACTTTTTGACCAATTTTATGATTTTTTAAACAAATTTATTAAAAACCAATGCATTATTGGGGCATCTGTCGACGGAAAAATTCTTTTTTTTATGTCAGACTTTTCAGTTGGAATATTCATAATAAATTCAGCAACATTCATGAATAGTTGATAAATTTCATGATTTTTTTAAAACAAATGCATTATTCGGGCATCTGTCAATGGAAAAATTCTTTTTTTGTATGTTAGTAATTTTGATTGGGAATTTAATGGTAATTTCATTGACACTCATACTAAGTTGATAAATTCTATAATGTTATGAACAATAAACATATGCATTATTTTGGTATTTGTCAACGAAAAAGATTTTTTTCAATCTCAGTCCTTTCAGTTTAAGTTTCTCAGAATTTTTTCGTCGACAGATGCCCCAATCATGCATTTTCTCATTAAATTTATTTTAAAAAATCATCAAATCATGAATTTTGCTAAAATGATCATAAAGTTACTAATTTAAAAAATTGACATAGAAAAAAACGAATTTTTCCGTCAAAAAATGCCTGATTAATGCACTTGTATATTAAATTTGTTTATAATATTGACAATAATAATCTTAAGAAGAAATGTCTTCATCATTATATTGTTTTCATCCAAATTTCTTGCAATGGAACTTAAAAAAACGTAAAATTATGGATAATCGTAGAAGACATTCTTTCAACAAATAATTTGTTTACAAGAAAATTTTTTATTTATTATATAATACTGGAACATCGTTAACTAATGTTACTCCATGAAACATAGGTGATTTCAATAATGTCCCTGTTATTGACGAGCACCGGGAACGTCAAATAGAAGAAATGGCCATTTTTTTCGTCATATTTGTTTATTTATGAAAAAATTGAAAGCATAATTTAAAAAGCATGCACGACAACTGTCTTTGAAATCTCATTAGCTTTTTTAAAAATTCGTTTTGTAAAAATCGGTCAATATTTGTGGGCTGTACGTTATTTTGAACCAAAAAAGTAATTTATTCCCCACTGTGTGGCGTGACGGTCTAGTTTAGTATTTTTTTTTTTTGACATACAGCTTGGAAAATATAAAAATAGGCAGGAACAAAGGATCAATTTTCATCATAAGATATTTATTTAAATCCGGTACCATGTAAACTTAAGATCACGTCGGCGCGCCGAATTCGAATCAGCGGCGGCGCGGTTTTGAAGTAATTTGGCCGGCGGCGTGGCGCGGTGGCGCGACCGTCTAATTTTAAGTGATTTCCAGAAATTGTAATCGCTTTTAGAAGATTATGAGGGATTATGAGGGATTTCAAGAGATTTGTAAAGATTTTCATGCAATTCAGCGATTGCAATCAATTTTAAAGGGATTCTAAAGATTTCGAGGGATTTCAAGAGATACTGAAGGATTTCGACGGATTTTGAGGGATTTTAAGGAATTAAGAACGATTTCATCGGATTTCAAGGGACTTTAAGAGATTTTAAGGGATTTAAAAAGATTTCTAAATACTTCAAAATAAGTAACGGGATTTTAAAAGATTTCAAAGAATTTCATGTGATACCGAAGTATTTTCATGGATTTTGAAGGATATCAGAGGATTTTGATGGGTTTTCGACTGTTGAAAGGGATTTAATGAAATTTCATAAGATTTTAAAATATTTCAGGAGATTTCAAAAAAATTGCTTTTGACTTTTAAGAGATGTAAAGGTGTTTTGATGGTTAAATCAGATTTCAAAGCATTTTAAGACATTTCAAAAGATTCCAAAGTATATCCATGGATTGAAAAGGATTTTGTAAAATTTGAAAAGATTTAGAGGAATTTAAACTGCTTTTAACAGTTTTTAATGGATCTTAATACATTGTAACGGATTTTAAGAGATTCGGGAAGATTTCCACGGATTTTAAAGATTTCAATGAATTTTAAAAGGATTTCAAACATTTAAAGTGATCTCGTATGGTTCCGAAATATTTCATGGAATTTCAAGAATTTTATCTAATTTTTCAGGATTTTAAGTGATTTTCACAGAATTAAAAGGATTATAATAGGGATTTTTATGGAATTTTGGAGATCCAAGCGAGTGCAACGATTTTCACAGTTTAAAAGGGTTTTGAGGGATTTCCAGGGAAATCAAAAATTATAATAAGGGGTTTCAAGAGATTATATTTGATACCCCCCCGAATTAAAAGGATTACAAAAAGAGTTTTCATATTGTTAACAGTATTTTAAGGGATTTAAAATTTTTTACAAAGATTTCATCTACATATACCTCTAATCCAGGGGTCTCCAAAAGTAGATCCTGTATCTACTAGCGATCCCAGGCCAGTAGGTCGGATCTACCAAGCTCTGACCCAGAACTGTCAAAAATCATTTACCTGATTCGAGCCACTTGAAACCCTTTGAAAAAAAGGGTCTCCCATGTTCAAATTTCTGAACTGAGCCCTTCCAACAGGGGTTTTTTCCCGAGAGGTCATAAATTTTCTCTCAGTTTTCCTTCGGAAAAAAAATGGTAGATCTTGAAACAGGTGGAGCGATCCTGGGTCACGCTGCACTTGTCGATTGTGGAGACCCCTGCTCTAATCTCTACATTTATTAGACGTATTTACTCAGAAATATCTTGGTTTAAATGAAACCAATTATTTCTTTGATATAGTGTCAAATAAATATTTGATTGATCTAAACAAAACTTATTTCATTCAAACACATAATTGTTTAATTCAAACCAATTTTATTTGAGTCAAACAAATTCTAACTTTCTTATGGGATCAAAACAATGTTTGTTTTATATTAAAACAAAAACATTTTTCTGCTTGTATAATGTGAAATATTACATAATAATAAAGGAATGAAGCAAATAATCATATAATGTGTATAATAGTATAAAAAGTTATTCCAAGAGCCAAAACAAATGATAATTGGGATATCTAAACAAAATAATTGAAAAGATGAAACTTATAAAATTATCATACTTAATAATTACGTATGCTTTAGATCCCTCCCCCTCGAAAAAGCAATAAATTTCTAAGAGATAATTAAAGGGAGATGTGATTAAAGAATGTGATTAAAGGGTGATTAAAGAATGATGTGGTGTATACTCTGCTAATGTAAAGACATATAATCTTGTGTAATGAAAAGTGGACAAAAAGTTTGAAATTTCAGCAAAACCCACAACTTTTTAGCTCTTATCTAAGAGAAGATAGTTATAAACAATACAAAGTTGTTTAAACAACTATTTTTTTCAACTTGAAATAATTATTACCTCACTAAGTGAAAAGTGCAAAAAAAATAAAAAATTTCTGAAAAACCCGCAACTATCTATAGCATTCATGTAGAAGGAGATAGTTTTTAACAATAATAATTTGTGTAAAGAATTATTTTCGCTAAATTAAATTAATTATTAATTTATTCCGATTGAAAAGTAGACAAATAGTTGAAAATTTGAGAAAAAAGCGCAACTTTCTAGCATTATTCAAAGAAAATATCATTAACAACAATGATAAATTGTTTAAACAATAAAATTGGTTAACTTTACCTAATAATTACCTCACTCTAATTAGAAATTGGACAAAAAGTGGAACATTGTTGATAAAACTGCAACTTTCTAGCATTATTCTTAGAGAATTTTGTTATAAATAAAAATCAATGGTTTAAGCAATTATTTCTTCAAAACTTAATTCAATACACCCTCACTCTAACTGAAAAGCTAAAAATAAATTGAAAAATTGGTAAAAATCGCGACCTTCTAACTCTATTCTAAGAGAAAATTGCTGAAAACAATAAATTGTTTAAAAAATTTATATACCAATGTAATTATTAGTAGAAAGTAGTATTTTATGTATAAGAAACAATTTATATTTTTTAAAAACTGCATAAAATTATAATTTGCGCAATAAACTCGCAAAAACCAATTATTTACTTATGGGTTTTTTTTTGGAACCCTATAAAACAGACTTTTTGGGTGATATTTGAAAAATAAATTTTTGATTTGTATTCTATTGCTAAATGTGAAGTGAAATATTGAATATTGAGTCGATTCGAACAAAATTATCGGGTGATATGCATGAAAATTAAAAAAAAAAGTGAACCACTCTGCTGGTCACCATAAGTCTCCGAAGTGTATACGAAAAATCGAAGTGGTTCCCCTCGGATGGGAATAAATATCTGTGGAAAAAGAAAGGAAAAAGTCTCGCGTCCTTATAAGAAAATAGTATATAAATGAATGATAAATATAACAGATTCTATAATTTCTGTGAATTTATACAAAAATTGTGTTCATGTTTACGTAAGTATTGTTTAGTATTTGCTGGTATTTGTTATTTGAAAAAATGAAAAATATACTGCGCATGCGTGATGTGTTGAGTGATGTGCCTGAATTCCAAGATGGCAGTGCTTCCCAACCGCATTGCGCATGCATCGTACCAGCAGCTTCATTGGATGTTAATTGCGCGCTTAATTGAAATGGTTTAATACGTAAATCAATTATTTACAATGTATAATGATTATTTAGTACAAAAGGATATTAAGAATGATTTAAAATTCATACTGGTGAAAAAAGGTATTCCTCTCTTTGAATTTAAAATGAATGAGTTATTTATAAAGGGTAAAACGATATTAATCATTTACTTCATACTGTAGAAAAACTATTTCGTGACCTGGGAATTAATTGAATTAATTCTATACTGATGATTTATTGTGAAAACTAGATTTACACATTCCATAATTTCGAAAAAGCGCGCCATTTACACCGAATGAGGGTGCGGATGCGACGCATGCGCAATACAATTGAAGAGCACTTAAAGATGGCGAATCTGGCAAGTGGCAACGCCGCAGAAGATGGCCAGATGGCCAGGCAGATCAGCAGTGACGGCTGTGATGAAAATGGAGTAGGTGTAGAGATGGTACCGTCAATTTTGTGTGCGTGGTCCACTGCAAAGTCTACTGCACCATTGCAGTCTCTCTCGCAGAAGGGTGGCATAAAACGACAATGTTAGTCGTATCTAGATTAGAAAAACACATTCGTAAGAACTGGACGGCAATTCTATTGTCCAAAAATAGATAAATGGCGGGTGTGCTCTTGTGCTGCCCGTGACAGTGGTTCCAGTCGCTCTGAGACTGAGGTAATGAGCGTTTATGACGTTGAGCTTTAATTAATTAAGAAGTGCGGTGGGAATGGAGGTGCTTAAGACTACTCAAGAGATCGTCCACGAAGGATGGCTCATCAAGTCACCGCCTACGAAAATCTGGCGAGCCGTAAGTACCTAACTATTATCCATCCTTTCTCAACATTCTTCTCAATAATAAAAAGCTTTTGTTTACATTACGATTTTTAGAATAGACTTGCAAAATTATCAATCAATTCAATGACAGCTTTTTTTTCTCAGAGACTAGTTCAATTTGCTGGCAAATTTACCAACAAAATCTACTCCGCTTTGGAGCAAGAGAATCTTTCGTAATTGTATAACCTCAATTATCACATACCAGCGCCCCTTACTTTTCTATGGCAATTATTCTTTCTAGCTTGAGGTTTCGGGATCTTGAAATCATTTTTCCAAATTGAATTTTCCTTTGATTTAACAAGTGGTAGTTGAATTACCGAAATGTGATGCTTAAATTTTTGTATTTGTTTTCTTGATGGGTTCTTTGTACAGGGTTCTAGAGTAAATTGGATTTTTTATTGTAATAAAATAACATTTTTAGTAGAAGTGATTAACCATAAATGTCGTGAGCATTTTGTTTCTCTGGTAATGGAATTCTCAGAAAACCGAAAAACGTCGAACAGATTCAATAAGATTTATCACAGATTTACGAAGTGTGTAGTTTAAAAATAGTTTAATGTACCTGTGTTAGAATTGTATTTTAATAACTCTATACAAAATGACGATAAGGGTTATCCTGCAGTCAATAAACTGATATTGGATATTTCAGGGGAAGGGATTGATCATAGAAAAAGCAGGAAACTATTTTCACTTGTTTACAAACATAAAGTCTGCCAACGAATCACTTTTTCAAGTTTAATTATTGAAAACTGTGTTCAAATGCACTTATTATAAGAAATATTTAAATTTGAATCCAAACCGTTTTCAATAATTAAATTTGGAATGCTTCCTGAAAATTCTTTTTCCATTTTGAAATCATGTTTTCAGTGCATGCTCAACTGTCCAGTTTTTAAAAGAATTTTATTATTATTATTTCTTTTTACGAATTTCACCCTTTTCTTTTTACTTTATCCATATTTGGTTTTTGAAATTTAACAATTTTGAATTATACGCGTGAATTATTTATGACTCTTCTATGATTTTTTTACAGGATTGAGCTTCAAAAGTTGAAAAATCTGAAAACTATAGTTGATCTTTAAACATTCAAAATTAGATCATTTCAAACTGAAAGGATTTAAAACTTAATTTTTGAAAATTGTTTGGATTCAAATGTAGTAATATTACAATTTAAAAATAAAAGTCGTAACGTAAACGTCCCAGTATTCGTAACGCCAATTTTCTGGGTTTCCATTTCATGTCTGATTTGAAATTCCATTTGATACTAAAAAATGCTAAGTATAAATTGGGTTTATCATTCAATGTTACTTTAAATTGTTCATTATGAACATAATCTGATAGTAAATAGCTCACATATTAGGATAGTGTTTTTAAAACTCCGTAAAAAATGACGATAAGGGTTATGCTGCAGTCAGGAAACTGATATAACATATTTCAGGGAAATGGGTTGATCATAGAAAAACCAAGAAACTATTTTTAGTTGTTTACAAACAGTAAGTTTGTCAACGAATCACTTTTTCCACTTTAATGATTGAAAACGGTTTGGGTTCAAATTCACGTATTAAAATAAATTTTAATATTTCAAATTTGAATCCAAACAATTTAAAATAATTAGGTTTGGAATGCTTTCTATAAAAAATGTTCTTTAATTTTTAAATCACATTTTCAAGCTTTGGTCAACTGTCCAATTTTTTAAAGAATTTTATTCGCTTTTTTTACTTATTTTGCCCTTTTCATTTTATTTGATCCATATTGGGATTTTGAAATTGAACAATTTTGAATTATACGTGTGAATTATTTATGATTCGTCGATGCTTTTCTTCCAGAATTGATCCTTAAAAGTTAAAAAAATTCTTGAAAATTGTTTGGATTCAAATGTAGTAATTTTACAATTTAAAAATTAAAGTCGTGACGTAAACATCCCAATAATCGTAACGCTAATTTTCTGGCTTTTCATTTAATATATATGTTTTGAAATTCCATTTGATACTATAAAATGCTAAGTAATCTGATTGTAAATATTACACATATTAGGATAGTATTTTAATGACTCGGTAAAAAATGACGATAAGGGTTATCTTGCAGTCAGGAAACTAATATTAAATATTTCAGGGAAAGAGATTGATCACAAAAAACGGGAAACTATTTTTAGTTGTTTACGAACGGTAAGCTTGTCAATGAATCACTTTTCCCACTTTAATTATTGAAAACTGTTTGGGTTCAAATTGACTTATTAAAATAAATTTTAATATTTTAAATTTGACTCCAAACAATTGTCAATAATTAAATTCACACATCACATTTTCAAGCTTTGGTCAAGTTTCCAATTTGTTTTACTTTATCCATATTTTTGGTTTAAAATTGACAAATTCTGAATTATATGTGTGAATTATTTATGTTTCGATGATTTTTTTTTCTAGAATTGAGGCTTAAAAGTTGAAAAATCAGTGAACCGTAGTTGATCTTTAAACATTCGAAATCGGATCATTTCAACCTGAAAGAAATTTAAATTGAAAGGATTCAAAATATAATTCTTGAAAATAGTTTGGATCAAATGTAAAAATGTTACAATTTAGAAATAAAAGCCGTAAGGTAAACGTCCCAGTAATAGTAACGCAAATTTTCTGTCTTTTTATACAATATCTATGATTTGAAATGCCATTTGATACTATAAAATTCTAAAAACAAATGGTTTTTGTCATTAAATGTTAATTTTAAATGTTAAGCATAAACCTAATCTGACAGCAAAGATTATATATATTAGGATTGCATTTAAAAAACTCGGTATAAAATTACGTTAAGGGTTATCCAGCAGTCAGGAAACTGACATCAGATATTCCAGGGAAAGGGATTGATGATAGAAAAACCAGGACATTTTTTTTTCGTTGTTTACAAACAGTCAAACGAACCACTTATTAAAAGAAATTTTACGTATTTAAATTTGAATACAAACATTTTTCAATAGTTAAATTTTTAATGCTTTCAATTAAAATTTCTTGTCCAATTTTGAAATCATGTTTTGAAGGTGTGGTCAGCTGTCCCACATTTTAAAGAATTTTATTATTTGCTTTTTTTACTCATTTCTCCCTTTTTTTTTACTTTAATAGAAAATTAAGTGCACTTACGCTCGCACTAATTGCACTTTAACGCGAGTTCAGCAGATTCTAGAATAAATTATAATATTTTTCACACTCAAAGTATTAGAGAAATCATTCCCAGGAACTTATTCCACAACTTTTTTTAAGTTGGCCCTTTTTACCATTCAAAATGTAAATGTACTTTGTAGTAATATTGGCAAACTAATATTGATGTTTTTCTATAAATTTTATATCCTTGACTTTTGACAGCATAATTCGAATTTTATTTTAAACAACAGAATGAAATATTTTCTCAAATTTAAAAATTACTTTTCAACCGCAATCAATTGTTTGATTTTATTGATATATTTTGCCATTTTTATTCAGTTAACGTATAAAGCGTTGGTGAATTCGCCAAGTTGACTCAACTTCACATAAAGGCAATATCACGTTTTAAACCTAAAAAAAGAACACTATTCCTTATCACTTGCATTCAGCGAAATATGTATTGTATGAGCCAATAAGAATAACGGAATGTCGATAAAAATATCAAAATTGCGAGTTTTTTTGGAATACCCATTTTTTTATTGAAAAAATATTTAAAGAGATGTTTAATTTGGGGGGTCAACAATAAATATTTTTCGAAATAAAAAACGTCTTTATATTTTATTAATATATTTATTAATGTCCTGAGATTCCGTAAAGGCAAAATAAGTTAAATATTAAGTAATCTGTATAATATGCCCAAGTTTGAGAGATTTTGATGTTTTTTTATTTTGAGCTTATATAGGAGACTAACTCATTTCTACAGACATGAATTTAAAATAAATTTAGAAAGTTTTCCCAATTATTATAGCCACAAAATTTTCTTTGAAAATTGTCATGCATTTAAAATACTTATAACTAAAAAATGAGAAAACTTTAGAAATTAAAAGATTCAGGGTCTTGCTCTATTTTCATTTATGGGAGTTTTACATTTTTTGCGTATGCATTTTACATTACAATATATTTTGAATATTATTTAGATAGGATTCAATCAATATTTTTTTTATTTGTAAACTAAATTAAAAATAAATTCTTAGGTGTTGAGGGATGACATAAATTTATCGAATTAAAAAAATCCCGAAAAGGAGGGGTTTCGAAGAGGCCCTTTATCCCCCCCCCCCCCCTAAATCATATTTTCTGAAGTTTACTATCGAGATCATTCTTATTTTTTTTATAATGGGGAAAATAGCTTGTTTTGCAAAAATACAGAATTTTTGTAGTTTTTGCGATCGAATTAGTTTTATGCAGTAACCTGCATTGTCCCTAAAACATTAAGATAAGCAGAAAACCTTTTTATTTAAAAAGTTTCAGATCTGGCTGTTTTTGCCGAAATTTCGGTACAAATAGCTCCTTTCTCAGCTGCATTTCCACTGCAAAAATCCGGCTATTGGTACCGAAATTTCGGTACTTGTAGCCGCGGCCTTTTGAAATTCTATAAAAATTGAGAAGAATTCATCGCTAATATGCTAAGGCAACTTAAAACTTCATAGGTTAATTTTAATATTGAAGCTGTAGTTTTAAATATTAATCGAGTTAATTCTTTAATATTCTGCGATGATTTCTTTAGAATTGAGCTTGAAAAATACAATGATTTTACAATTGAAAAATGAAAACTGTTACGTAAACGTCCCAGTATCGCAACGAAAATTGTCTTGCTTTTTATTTAACATATATTAATTGAAATTCCATTTGATACTATAAAATGCTAAAAATAAATGGGTTTTATCATTGAATGCTGCTTTTAACTTATTTTTAAACAATATATTCAAGATATAACCAACTTTCACGATTATTGAGACAGACATGATCACTGGGACATTGGCCTCAATAGTGAATTACTTTGTAAATAAACAAATTTAATTTAAACATTTAGCGCTGGAGAAAGCGGTGGTTCGCCTTACGCCATAGCGGGGAATTACCCGGACAATACTTTTTAGAGTATTACACAGACAAAAGATGTCGTAAGCGCAAAGGTCAAATCGATCTGGATCAATGTGAACAGGTAAGTTCCATATAATCCTAATAAAATGGAACATAAAAATATAACAATACCGAAAGAAAAACTTGCACGCGTATTAATTAAATTCAACCATTCATGTTATGAATCAGGTGGATGCTGGTTTAAGATTTGAGAATCGCAAGCAGAAATATCAGTTCATGTTCAACGTCAAAACGCCAAAAAGGACTTATTATCTTGTAGCAGAAAACGAGGCTGAAATGAACAAATGGGTAAATGCGGTTTGTCAAGTTTGTGGATTAAAAGCGTACCCCCAGGATGAAGAACAGCAATGCCAGAGTATGTAATGCTTCTTTTCTGAACAAAAAATTTTTAGATTAGAATTTACTGATTAAAAAGAAAATCAACTATTTAACTTTTTTTTAAATAAAGTGTTTACGGTTTTTTTTTTTGTTTCATAGTGTTTCAGTTTGAATCGCAAGAATCGCCTCCAATTTCTCCAACCAGTACGATTTCTGGTCCCTACATTCCCATCAGCGAATGCATTTCGGGTCGTCGTCTTAACGACACCAGCTCTCTAAATTCTACGCTTGGTCAAAGTGCTGAACAGTACGATGCTCCAAGAAGAATAGCTCCATCTCCACCTAGATCTCCAACCACTACCGACGCCGAGAGCGTCTTTACTGATGATGAATGGGCTGCTCCTGTACCTAGCGTTAACTGGGAAACGTTTCCTTCCTGTGGTAAGCACAACATTGTTGGCTGATTGTGCTATCTGCATTCAAAAAGCTTTGTTATTTGTAGTCTTCATTAACGATCTCTCAGCGGGCTTGAATTGCTATCATTTCTTTTATGCTGATGCTGTCAAGGTCTCTTCCAACTGCTGATAATTTTTGTATGTCCGGATGAAAAGAGAATATATTGCTTTAACTTGCTTTTCTCTTTCTGAATTTCAGGAGACCTTAAACCTTCCCAGAGCTCAAGTGACGCAGAGATAGGTTCATGGAGCGTGAGAAAAAGATTTGGGAAGCTGAGAATCGTCGATTCGGCAGCTCCTCCCGTAACAGAAGAGCTGCCAGCTCCGCCAAGGCCTCCAAAACCGCCTCACATGTTGCCAGAGAATCCCGGACACAACTACTTGAATCTGGATGGCGCGACTGAAAGTTCGAAACCAACGACACCTGCCACTCCAGCGCCATCGACACCTGCAACTGCAATTATAACTGACGAAACTTACGAGTTTCCAAAATCTTCGCTGGGTTCGGGAACAGAAGCCGGTACTAGTGCAAGAAAATGTTTCTATTCAAATGCCACGCCATCGGCTGTTGATGATCGTATATTTCGCTACGATTTTCACGAAGATGTCGAGCCTTCGAGTCCTCGATCGGAAAGTTCGACTACAGCGACGTACTCGAATCTTCCGAGTCCATTGTTAAAGGACTGTTCCAGTTTAGTGCCTACTACCATGGCTCCACCACCACCTCTAGTTAACAGGGGATTAAAGCCTGGTAGGAAAATGAGTGACTCAACATCTGTCATCAGCAATGAACCTTCTCCGGGACTAGCAGGATCTGTCCCAGATGTTAATTCCACGGAACATTCACCTGCTGAGCCACCGAGTATTAACAGAAAACTCAAGCCGCCTTTAAATAGGCCACCTGTCGAAGGTAAGGTTGATGAGTGATTTTTTTTTCAGAGAAATTGGATTCATTTTATTTGTGAATCCTGAATTTTATTAATTCTTCGTAAAAAGAAACAATTGAAACACTTTAAGTTTTAGTTCCTTCTCATTGAATGGATTTTAAAGATGTTTTTCTTTTTGTAGTTAATACTGTGGCTTTGCAACTTGCTTCCCCACCAGGCAGAGGAAGATTAAGAGCTGCTCCTAGTCCCACGCCCACTACAAATACACATTCGAATCGTCATCAGTCGACGTCTGACGAAGATAACAACGGACATGAGGAAAATGAGGAGGTTTGTATATATCTCTTTGTTAGAAAACGTGATATTAATCAGGCCATCGACTTCTTGCGATACACGAGTTAAAATTAAATATATGTAAAATAAGATATTTTGCGTTTCACTCAGGGACTCGACCGAAACTTTCGTTCCATTTCGTTATTGATAGAAAAAAATGATTTTTTGCTAAACTTTGATCTGCTTTCTCTAGATTTGGACGAAATTATATAATATCTGAAATTACATTGATGATTAGATTCAAACGAATTGTTTTAATTGGCAGTAACGAAATGGAACGAAGGTTTCGTTCGGGTCCCTGGTTTCACTATTTCAAATTAAAACTGACACAAGAATATTGATAGAAATTAGGGCTTGCAAAATTCTATAAAAACCGTCGGTTCGGGTTTCGGGTTCGCAACCCGACACGAACAAGTCCAAAAGTTCAATAAACAAATTTCGGGTATATTTAACCTTAATTTATGGCGACTTACCATAAATTACCGAAAATTTCCCCATCACTAATAGAAATTTTATCAATTATTAC
This sequence comes from Andricus quercusramuli, assembly GCA_932178445.1. Lineage (NCBI taxonomy): Eukaryota > Metazoa > Arthropoda > Insecta > Hymenoptera > Cynipidae > Andricus > Andricus quercusramuli. Next base: position 90,851 of record CAKNXH010063468.1, on the reverse strand, counting down.
GTCATCTTAATAAGAACGAAATATTTTACTTTTTTTCAACAGGCATCTTTGAAATTAAAATACTTAAACCAGGAAATACAGATCTTTAAATAGATAAATAACTTTCCAAGGATTTGATCACTCTTAAAATCTGCTGTATAAGCCTTAGTGAAGTCTTTGTAAACTCTGTGAAATCTTTGCAAAATCTTTTGAAATCTTCCAAAATTTTGTAAAATATTTTATAATTTTCGGAAATCTTTGTGAAACATCTTAAATTTTGGCGAAATCTTTAAAATCTTTGAACAGTTTCTAAAAAACAATTTCATTCTTTTTAATTTTTGTGAAATCTTTTAAAATCCTTTGAAATATTTGAAAATCTTCTGAAATTCTGGTGAAATCTTTTGTAATCTTTGAACTCCTTGTGACATATTTAAAATTTTTGTGAATTCTTCAAAAATCCTTTGAAGCCTTAGAACTTTTTGTGAAATCTTGCGAAATGTCTGGAATATTTTGTTAAATCTTTGAAATTTAAGGTAATATCTTTCAAGTCTTCTACTTTTTGTGAAATGTTTTGAAATCTTTGCACTTTTTATAAAGTTTTTTGAAATCTTTAAAATCTTTGTGAAATATCTGAAATGTTTTGTGAAAATTTTTAAATTATTGAAATGTTTGCGAAATATTTAAAAAAATTGTGAATTGCTTTGAAATTTGTGTGTTATTTAAACTGCTTTAAAATCCTGGTGATATATTTTAAATTTTGGTGAAATCTTCGAAATCTTGTGAAATGTCTGAAATATTTTATGAAGACTTTGGAATCATTATGAAATCTTTTTGTAATTTAAAAAAATCTTTGAAATTTTGTTTTAAATATTTTGAAATCAGTGAACTATTTTTGATTTCTGAAATTTTTGTGAAATCTTTTTAAATCTCGTAGAAAAGTCTTGTAAATCCTTATTAAATTTTTGTAATTTGAAAGAAAATCTTGATATTTTTGTGAAATGTTTTGAAATCTTTGAAATTTTTATGAAGTTTTTTGAAATCTTTGTGAAATATCTGAAATGTTTTGTGAAAATTTTTAAATCATTGAAATGTTTGCGAAATATTTAAAAAAATTGTGAATTGTTTTTAAATTTGTGTGAAATTTAAACTGCTTTAAAATCCTTGTGATATATTTTAAATTTTGGTGAAGTCTTCGAAATCTTGTGTAATGTCTGAAATATTTGATGAAGACTTTTGAATCATTATGAAGTCTTTTTGTAATTTAGAAAATCTTTGAAATTTTGTTTTAAATATTTTGAAATCAGTGAACTATTTTTGATTTCTGAAATTTTTGTGAAATCTTTTTTAATCTCTTAGAAAAGTCTTATAAATCCTTATTAAATTTTTGTAATTTGAAAGAAAATCTTGATATTTTTGTGAAATGTTTTGATATCATTGAAATTTTTATGAAGTTTTTTGAAATCTTTAAAATCTTTGTGAAATATCTGAAATGTTTTGTGAAAATTTTTAAATCATTGAAATGTTTGCGAAATATTTAAAAAAATTGTGAATTGTTTTGAAATTTGTGTGAAATTTAAACTGCTTTAAAATCCTTGTGATATATTTTAAATTTGGGTGAAATCTTGTGAAATATCTGAAATATTTTATGAAGACTTTGAAATCATTATGAAATCTTTTTGGAATTTAAAAGAAAATCATTGAAATTTTGTTTGAAATATTTTGAAATTTGTGAACTATTTTTGAAGTCTGAAAATTTTGTGAAATCTTTTAAAATCTCTTAGAAAAGTCTTATAAATCATTATTAAATTTTCGTAATTTGAAAGAAAATCTTGATATTTTTATGAAATGTTTTGATATCTTTGAAATTTTTCTAACTTTTTATGTGATATCAGAAATCTCTTGTGTAACATTTTTGAAATTTGTTAAATCTTTGAAATGTTTGGGCAAACCTTTAAAAAATTGGTGAATTTTTTGAAGTGTTTGTAAATCTGATTTTTTTTATTTCTTGAAATATTTGAGTTCTTTGTGAAATCTTTGAAATCTTGAAATCTGGTGTATACTCATAAGTCGAGTGATCAATACCTTGTAACTTCCTAATTATGGAAAGATTACATTTACAATTATAAAATTGTTCCAATTTATTCAATATCTACTATGAATTTCAAATTACATCGTTTTAAGGCTATCAAATATAGATTTTATTATTGAGGTTGTTTAATAATTTCCATTTTATTTTTATTTTACAGATTTACTACTACCAAGATCAAAATTCGTTTATACCAGCGGCAAAACGAAGCCTGGTTGTTTTGCAGTATCTTGATCTAGATTTGCAAGCGACCGAAAGTTTCGCATCTTCACCCATGCCGGTGGCCCAATCACCACAAAGTACTGTCTACAAGACAGTAGATTTTCTCAAAACTGAAGCATTTAATCGAACTCGACAGCGAGTTGAAGAGGAGAGAAAACTGTGTACCGACGATCTTACCTAAAGTAAGCTTTTTAATCTTGTCGATCTTAGACTTCATTTAGGACTTTCATATCAGAAACTTATCTAGAGAGAGAAAAACTAATTAAGTAGACATTAACATATTCGTGTATCACTCTGTGAATATTTATCTCTAACTGTATTGAATTTTTACATTGTAGCACTCTCGAAGCAAGTACAAAGACTAATCCAATTCGGTCTATTTTTATATTCGAGAATGAAGTTTCAACCCTTATGGAAGCACTTTTTTCATAGAAAAGGTGTTCCTTCATTTACCTTTACTTGATAAATTAGAGTAATTTCATGACTGGGCTCAAATGCGCACAAGTCGCTTTTATAAGATTTTTCTTCTGATCTTTTTTTATAGATAGGATTTAATTTCATATTATACATTTTTAGAATATTATTTTAGTTCAATGTTGCAATGAAATTGAGCTGATTTTGCGGTAATGAAAGATTTGCTTGGTTTTTGGACAAAGGAGATATAAGGGTTGAAATAAGACGTAATATTTGGAAAGAAATTTTGCAGAAATTGTCATATCAGACGTATCATAGTTGGTCTGATTCTCTGCATATGATTTTGATAAAAGAGTTGTTCTAAATTAGTGTTGCTAAGTATTTTTTGAGAATGAATAGCAATATCATAATGGACCAAAAATATAATGTTAATATTAAGAATCAGAAAGTCGTCGAGGCAAGTGTCAGGGGAGTATTTTATTAAGTATTTATCGTATCGCCCTAAGGACTCAGACCAAAATAATTGTTGTGAAATGAATATCGAGGTGCAGAGTAGGTGAATTGATTTGTCTGTAACAGAGCAACAAATTACAAAATCTACAAGTGATCCTAATTACTTCTGATGATTTTTAATATCGTATACAACACTAGGATAATATATTTTAATGTGCCTAATAAGGGCGCCTTTATTTTTGAGGTGATTTCACCCGACTAATGCGCACTTGTTACAGGATTGTAAATCATATGTACAGTATTACAATTGTTCGAATAATTCTTCATTCTTACCAATATCATAAGATATTTTATACCACAAAGTACTCTTCTGTTGAGATTAGACTTCTTAATATGTTTATAATCACTGATTAATGAAATTTAGTTGTCAAATTAAATCACTAAATATTGTAAATACGTATACATAAATTAAGAGTAAGTAGAAAGAAATTTATGTTACTGCGAAAGCCAGAGATTTTATTAAATTTAATGAGAAAACAATCGATTTCATAAGTCGATTTTACATAATTTCTTCGTATTTTACAGAAATTGCTTGATCCGGTTTAGATTGTACATTATGATTGAAATTTGAATGTCATTTTCTTCAAGCAACGTGTAAATTGAGGAATGTTTTACTTTTGTCGATTGCCTTTTTATTTTCTTATTAAACAGAATAAAAACTGAATTTTACCTAAACAATGAAGTTAGTGTTTATTAAAAACGAGAAATCCTCTGGATAATTATTCTACCATACATTTTTTTTATTGTTCTTAAGAAAATAATGGAAAGAATAATTTTTTGGCGTTTTGTTCTGATTCACTATTCTGAACTTCTTCAAAAGTATTGAAAATTTAATACTCCTTCGAAGATCATTTAAAAAAACTGGAATAATGAATATTATTCTATTTTAACTAATTATTCCTTATATATTTGCAACACATTTCTTAAAATCACTCCAATTTTCAGTTGCATGAAACGGTGGCCATAGGCCAGAGAATTTTATTTGTCAGGGATTTAAAAAAAAATCTTGCAAAAGCCAGAGAATTTCTATAAGAGGCATTTTAAATAACTGTCGAGGATAGTAAATAAAAAAATTATTTCAATTTAAAATTTTATTATTCCGCTAATAAAATATTCCATGTTAAAAACGTTACAAGATTAAGATTCTGGGGGAATTTTGAAAATGAAGTTTTGCGAACAACCTGATACAATATTGTTCTCAGTAATTTGTCTTTTATTTTTTTTTTCAATTAACTTCTTCCTGACGACTATATTTTTAGTTAAAAATGTCATTATTTGGTTGAAAATTTAACAATTTTGGTTAACGGTCAACCTTTTTGGTTTAAAATTCACTTATTTTGTCGAAAAATTGTTTTTCTTAGTTGAATCTAACTATTTTTGGTTAAACTATTTCTTGAAAATTTATCTGGGGTTGAAAATTAGTTTTTTGTTGAAAATCTATTTTTTTCAACTGAAAATTTAACTATTAAAGTGTAAGTTCCATCGTTTTAGTTTTTTTGAAATTCATCTCTTTGATTGAAACTTAAACTATTTTTTTATGAAAATTTATCCTTTTTTTTTTGAAGATTCACCTACCCAGGTAAAAAGTTGGTATTAACTATTACACTTTTTGTTGAGAATTCATATTTTTATCGAAAATTCAATTTTTCAGGTTGAAAATTTGACTGTCTTCAAGAAAAAATCACGTTTTTGGATTGAAATTTTTAATATTTGGTTGTAAATTCAACTGTTTGGTTAAAAATTAATTTTTTTGTGAAAATTCAACTACTTGGTTGAAAATTTATCCTTCTGGATTAAAAATTAAGTTTCCTTTAGAAAATTCATCTTTTTGGGTTTAAAACTCAACTTTTATCTAAAGGATTCGACTTTTTAGCTTGAAAATTCAACTATTTGGTTGAAACCGCAACTGTTTTTGTTTGAACTTAAATCTTTTTTGTTCAAAAATTCGACTGTTTGAAATTTAGTTCGAAAATTCAAATGTTTTGTTAAAAATTTGTTCTTTTGGATTGTAAACTTATCTTCTGTGGTAGAAAAGGCATATTTTTTGTTGGAAATTCAACTGTTTTTACTAGTAATCTGTATTATCTTCAGAGATGGTAACTATCGATCATTAAAGAGACTGTTTTGTTGATAATTCAATTATTTTCTTAAAAAATCATCTTTTTTGTTCGAAAATTGAACTGTTTTGTTGAAAATTCGTCCCTTTAGATTGAAAATTCATCTTTCAAGGTAGAAAAGTTATATTTTTTGTTTGACGTAACAAATAAATTAAAATCCTTAAAATTTCAATCTGAACTAGTTTTGTTTCGTTCATAAAATATTCTATGTTAAAAATGTTACAAGATTAGAATGCTGGTCTTTGAATATTAATGGTTAGGGAAAATACAAAATTGGTCAGGGAAAAACCAGGTAATTTTGAAAATAAAGTTTTTCGGTTACCCTGATGTAATTGCATGCAAAAGTTAATGAACGATACAAAGTAGCTAAAACACACATTTTATTTTATTAAAAAAACATAGCCTAAATAAATTAAAGATATGTACATTCCTTAAGAATAAGTAGGCAAGGGCATAATCGCATTTCTCTACTTTCATAATAGAAAAGACTGCTCCTTTTTGATTTATTGTCATTTAAAATCCTCTCACGCTGATCGACTTTGTCATAAATTATACTATATAATTTTTAATTAACATCTTAAACCCCTTAAAGCCATTAAATTACGAGAACATTCTAGGACATTCAAATTTAGGAAAGCAGTAATTTTCTCGAATTTTCTTCTGAAAATATTTCGTCTACATACGTTTCAGATAAAGTAATATCTGAATGCACTTCTATCTATTTGTAAGAATAAGAACCAACATGATACTATACAGCTATACACATGTTTTTATACTCTTGAAAAGACCAAACGATATTTTTGCAAGGAGTCTTTCCATTTACAATTAATCTAAACAATCGAGTTACAGATTCTGTTTGCAGATAACTATTATTGTTGACTTTCACTGATCAAGTGCTGATCAAGTGAAATTGTACCAAGTGTGGATATCTTGAGCAATGAAATCATGGCAAACGACCTCTTTGAGCGTTTCCAAGTTCATAAGAAGAGCTTCGAAATTGAGGTTTTCTGGGCTGGTCACTTTTTTGCAAAATTAGTCTACTTTCTCAAAAGTATACTCAATTTACTAAATGTCTCTCGCTTCCTCTGTCTCGGTTGCTTGCATAGTACTGTTATCGTGATTTTTGTAGGCTGAGAAAAACGCTAAGGCTTTCATGAGCTGGTAGCTCTTGCTGATAGGAATGTTGCTGTCGTAAAGGCCTCTTGATGACTTGCAATCCACGTAGAACCACCAGTTGCATTTTAAAATTGTCTGATCGAAGAGAGTCGATTCTGGGCATAGAAAACTCTTCATTATTAGACCATCGTCCGTCAATGCGCAAACATGGAACACCTGGAACAATGGACAATCGAAATTATCAACATATTCTAAAATAAAGAGTATTTCAGTTGCTGCAGGTCAGGGAATTCCAGAAAGTCAAAGAAAACATGACAGAGTAAGGGAATTGTCAATATGAAGTTAATTTTTTTTTAATATTCAACTTTTTGGATTAAAAATCGCAACTGTTTCGTTGGAAATAAATGTTTTGGTTGAGGATTCAACCACTTTCTTGAAAATTGAACGATTTTTTTCATTCATTATTTTTGGTTGAAAATTTGTCTTTAGGTTGAAAATTTGTCTTTAGGTTGAAAATTCATCTATTTTGGTAGAAACTGCATCATTTTGGGTTGAAAATGACAACTGTTTGGTTGAAAATTAATCTATTTTGGTTGATGATTCAACTATTTTTCTGAAAATTCAACAATTTTGTTAAGTTCTTTTTTGTTGAAAATTCATTTATTTTTGGGTTAAAAATCACAATTGTTTCGTTGAAAATTAATCTGTTATGGTTGAAAATTTGTCTTTTTAAGTTTAAAATTCATCTATTTAGGTAGAAATTGCATCTTTTTGCGTTAAAAATCACAACTGTTTGGTTGATAAATCATCTGTTTTCGTTGAGGATCCAACTATTTTGTTAAAAATTCAACGGTTTTGGTAAGTCATTCTTTTTGGTTGAAAATTCATCTATTTTTATAGAAATGGGATGTTTTTGGGTTAAAAATTATAATTGTTTGGTTGAGAGTTAATCTGTTTCAATACTCCTGTAGGATACCTCTGTGACTTTGACAACAGCGCCATCTGACACGCGAACTATTGGGTATCTGGAAGTTATTTGGGCAATGTTTATGAAAAAAAGCAGTGAATATCAATTCATTTCGATCAAAAATGTTAATCTTTTGTTTCAAATTAATTTTTTACTATAAGATTTTTCGTTAATATTGAATTGAAATTCAAATTCCTTCCCAATAGTTCCAAATTGGTGGCGCTGTCGTAGCTACCCAACAGGCGTATTGAGGATTCAACTATTTTGTTGAAAATTCGTCTCTTTTGGTTGAATTCAACTGTTTTTTGTTTAAAATAAAAAAATTTTAAATCGAATGACCAAATATTACATTTCTTGGTAAGAATTCATCTTTTTTGGTTGAACATTAAACTACTTTTGTTAAAAAATTAGTTTTTTTATTGACTTTTTTTTTAGCTGAAAATTCAATTCTTCTATGTTAGGTTGGAAACATATCTTCTTCAGTTATGAATTCAAATTTTTGGTTAAAAATTCAACTTTTGTGGTAGAATGTTAAACTTTGTAGTGAATATTTCAACTTTTTGGTTGAAAATTCATTTATTAGGTTGAAAATTTAGTTTAGAAATTACTTTGAAAGTTCAAATATTTGTTTGAAAATTCATTTCTGTGGGTAACAATTTTTTTTTCTTTTCAATTCAGTTGAACTACCTATTTCGCTGAAAATTTATTTTATTGGGTTGAACTTTTTTTCTCGAAAATTCCACTATTTCATTTTAAGCTAAAAATTGATCCGTTTTCGTTAAAAAATCAACTATTTTGTTGAAAATTCGTCTTTTTGATGAGGAAGTAATCTTATTAGTTTAAACTTTACCTTTTTGGGTAAAAACTAATTTCTTTGGTTGAAAATGTAACTATTTGCTCGCGTATTCATGCTCGTCGGCAATCAACGCTGTATCCCGCTCGTTGAACAATCTACTATTAATTGGAGATGCCCAAAAATTGCATAATTTCTCAAATTTCCAAATAAAAAATTATGCAAGTTGTACAATTTTTAATTGAAGCATTGAAAATTACTTTGCGGATTAAAACTCAAATTCTTCAAAATTGCACAATTTCCAATTAAAATACTCAATACACTGCCCTGCAAAAGTTTGGACTCACCTCTTTTTTAATGACTGATTAAGTTATCTTAATTTTAATTATGTCAGAGCTAAACCATTTTTTCTTTAAAGGGTTCAATGCTCATAAAACTCGGTATAAAATGAGCCCAGGATGAAGTCAATTTGTCTATTTTTTATGTAGATTTTGAAGAAATAGTGTAAATTTCAATGTTTTCTCAAATGTACAATAACTTCTGAAATAATTAACATTTTTCAATCTTGTTGGGCTGATTTTAAAGCTATGTATCCACAGTATCGCAATAGCTTATGAGTAAAGTCTAAAAGAAAATTTAATCACACTGCAAGAGCTTAAATTTGTAACTAAAAAAATGGAAAAATTCGAAAACATATGTGTAGGCAATGAAAAATAAAAATAAAATAAATATATATTTTGAGGGACTTTCATAAAAACTTTATGATTATATGTTTCATATATTTTACAAAAACATTGTTCTTATTACAAAGAATATTGCAATTTTTCCAACTTTTTAGTTACAACTTTAAGTTCTTGCAGTGTAATTAAATTTTCTTTTAGACTTATACTCATAAGCTGTTGCGATACTGTAGAAACATAGCTTTAAAATCATCCCAAGAACATTAAAAAATGTTAATTATTTCAGAAGTTATTGAACATTTAAGAAAACATTGAAATTTACACTATTTCTTCAAAATCTACTTAAAAAATAGACAAATTGGTTTCATCCTGGGCTCATTTTATACATAATTTTAAGAGCATTGAACCCTTTAAAGAAAAAATGGTTTACCTCAGACATAATTAAAATTAAGATAACTTAACCAATCATTAAAAAAGAGGTGAGTCCAAACTTTTGCAGGGCAGTGTACCTAAATAATTAAATTAAGAAACGTTAAAAACTGAATAATTTTACATTCGAAATTTATAAATGCTGTAATTTCAATCGCTCAATCCTGTACAATTTCAAATTGAAAGTCTTAATATAGTTGAACAATTTTCGGTGCTTCTCTTTCAATCTGTCAGTTTTTAATTATGCTTAATGTAATACTTTTCAAATAAGAACCCTTTTAATTCATGATAAATTTATTTGAAAATTATTAATTTGTAATATTTTTCATTTGGAGATTGTTCAATTTTGGAAGCTATGAGTTGTACACAAAATTGATGTTTTGAGTTTGTATATTAAAAATTAAAGACCTTTAAATTTAGAATTGTATAATTTAGAAATTGTTTGGATTTGTGGGCTTGGATTTAAAAATGCATATGCCCGGGAATTACTTATTTTCTGACTGTAGAGTGTTTGCCCTCTTGTTCATTTAAATTTAATCATGCAAGTGTTTTATTGAGAATATTATTGTGTATAAATTTTTACCATGCAGCCGAGGTCCTCGTCAGCATACAATCCAGGAAAGTGTTTTTGATCTCCACAGTAAAAACTGGTATCAGGCAAATCCACCCTGCTTGCGAAATTGTCATCAAAATTCTTGTCATAACCAACTGGATAATATTCTCGAGGTGCATTCATTACTTTCGTTGTTCCAGAGTAGTTATTATTTTTACTAGAACACACATATAACAAACAAATTTTTTTCAAGTTCTGTTAGTAGAAGAAATGTGTCTTATCAGCATCATGCGGGCTGAACAAATTTTAAGGCCTGGAGATTTTTTTTCCTAACTTTTTTAGATGTGCAAACTTTCATCCTAACATTTTTTCGTATATCACTGTTTTCTAAAAAAGTAAAAAAATTCGATTGCAAGAAAAAAAGTTCTTCTGGCCACAAAAGTTATTTAGCCAAGATCAAACTTACAAGATATCTGCCTTATCAAAGTATAAATTAAAAAGAAATTGATAAAAAATTTAAGGGTGGGGTTTTTGAGAAAATCTACTTTTAATTTTTTCAGCAAATCAGAAAAATACGTATCGCCTAATTTCCTCTAAAAAATGACATATTTCGTCCCCGAGAGATTCTGCGATTTCAAGTGTAGAATCCTGCCTGATTTGATATGGATTCGGTCTATATTTCTAAGATTCAAAAGGTATCTAATAAATCTGAAATACATACGAGGGAGCTGGCGTGGTAGTGCTAGTACTTGTCGTTGTTGTCGGTCCTTGCTGTTTCTGCAACAATTGTTGTTGTCGCAATAAAATTGCAGCTTCCAGAGCCTCCAATGTAATATTGCTAGCTTCAGCTAAAGCTTTTAAAGAAGTGCCCATACTCTGAATGGGTTCAAGAGATGGAAAAGATCCTTGCATGGAAGACGGCATAGATTGTCTCTTTCCTGTCTGCTGTTCAGAAATCGATTGTTCAGGATCCATTTGTTGTAGCCCTAAGAGAGTCATCTGGTTCACTGATGAAGGGATATCATCTCCAGGAATGGGTAACTGCAAATTAATTATTCTATCAAAGATTATGTTCCTTACAGAACGCTGCCTTCATATGAAGATTGAAGATCAGATATGATTAATGATGATCAATCAAAGTAATATCCAAACACTCACTTGTTTGTATTCATCTTTGGAAACTTCATTAACCGAATCTTCCAACAAGGTAGGACTGTGGCTAATTCTGTCGGTTAATTGGGAAGAAGATTTGGGCATAGAAATAAAAGGAGGCAACGCACTGCTTGGTATTATGATACCAGCAACAGGTTTTGGTAATGGATCAGCATTAACGACACTTCCTGCAGGTGGTATTGCAGCAACGACTGTTGGTAATCTCCCAGCTGAATTCGAAACTCCCATTCCTTGAGGCATCATCTAAAATTATTTCACCAATTCATTTGAGAGTCATTATCCTAAACCTTTAAAAAGATGATTAATTTTTGTCATTTCTAATTCAGGTTTGTACATACCTGCATTCTCTTAGTCTGCATTGCTATGATCTGTTCTTGAATATTTTGCTGCTGTTGCTGCATTTGCTGCTGCTGAATTTGCTGTTGTTGCTGCTGCTGAATTTGTTGTTGTTGCTGCATTTGCTGCTGCTGAATTTGCTGTTGTTGCGCCATTTTCTGCAACTGTTGTTGCTGTCTTTGTTGTTTTAGCACCTGCATCGCTAAGAGTTCTTGCTGAATTCTTTGTTGCTGTCTTGCTTTAGCCTCTTGCTGCATTTTTTGCTGTTGTTTTGAAGCTTCCTCTTGCATTGTTGCAAGTGAGGGTGCTGGAATTGTTTTTAATGCTGTCGAATTTTGTTGTACAACTAGTCTTTGGCGTTCGGGTTGTGGAGCCATTGGTCTAACTCCACCAGGTGGTAATGGTTTGAAAGGTGGTACCGCACGAGTTCCATCTCGATTTGTTGCCTGAAATAATAAGAAAAAGTGCTGGTCTCTTAAATACCTACAAATAATTGAATGCAGGGTGGCCGTGGGTCAGAGAAAACCTGGAAATAAGGGAATATTCAGCGAATTTTATTGGTGAAGGAAAATCAGGGATTTTGAAAAAATCTTGCAAAAGTCAGGAAATTTCTTTAAGACGCACTTTAAATAACTGTCGAGGATAATAAATAACAAATTTTTAAATTTTAATTTGGAATTATGTTATTCCGTTTATAAAAGATTCTATGTTAAAATTTTCCACGATTAAGATTTTGTTCATCGACTATTAATGATCAGCGAAAATGAAAAATTGGTCAGAGAAAAATTAGGGACTTCCTTCTGACGATTATATTTTCAGTTAAAAAGTTCATTATTTGGTTGAAAATTCAACAATTTGGTAAAATGTCATCCTTTTTGGTTGAAAATTCAACTGTTTTGTTGAAAATTCGTCGTTTTGGCTTGGATATTCCACTATTTTGGCAGAAAATTGATTTTGTGTTGAAAAGGGTCTAGCCGGATAAGATAGTCAAATCTGCCTTGTAGGGAACCTCTATAACTAAATACATCCTCATATTCGGCATGTATAGAAACCCCTTTTCCTAGATTTTCAGACCCCTAGATCCCCATGGGGCAACATGGGACACCATAGAGTGCTGGCGAGTTTTTTTGCAATATCTCGGTCAATTTTTGAGCTAGGAAAAATAAAAAAAAAAGCAAATTGTAGGGTTTTTCAAGCCCTATAAACCTGTGAAGCCGAACAATTTTTTGGCGCGAAATTCAAATTTTTACAGCCGTTTGAAAACTTCAAAAATTCTTATATCGGAAACAAAGACCGACTCCTCGCTAAAAGAAAATTATGTTATGTATTTTTGGCTCAAAAATTCCTGTGATTTTTTTCAGATTTTTAAAAGTGGTGGAACGACCTAAACAAAAATAAAAACCACTAAAAACCGCGTTTTTTGCCTCTAGCTCTTTCTACATAATTCCTACGATGAAACCAATCACACCATCGTATTCTACGTAAAAAAATACAACGAAAACGTGTATTAATTTTTTGAAAATAATTTTTGGCAGCCCTTCAAAAATTCAGCAAATAAAAACGATGAGCCCGGCTCACATGCAGATTTTTACATCTTCCAATTGCAAGGGAAACCCAACGTAGAATACTAGAATCAGTTTCATCATAAAAATTATCCAGAAAGCATCAGAAGCGAAAAACTACAGAAAAGTTCGGTTTTTGGACACTTAACGCTTTATAGAAAAATATTACGATGAATCCGATTGCGCCATCGAATTCTGCTAGAAAAAATATATCAGGAATTATGTATTTCTTTTGCTGAATTAATTTTAATAGACCTTCGCAAATTGAGCAAGTAAGATCATTCGACCCGACTCACAGTGACAATAAATAAAACGATAAGCCTCCCGCTCAGTCACCTGGCCCTCAGGGGTGTATGGCTATCTGGGAGGGCTCTGTAACACAGTTCATACATTTAGATTTCCTTATTGCAAAAATGACGCTAAAAATCACCAATCATTAAGGTCTACCAAAATTTATTTCCAAAAAAATAATACACGTTTTGATGTATTTTTGTACGTGTAAATACGATGGCGTGGTTGGTTTCATCGTAGGATCTGTTTAGAAGGAACTAGAGCCGAAATCTAAATGTATGAACTGTGTTACAGAGCCCTCCCAAATAGCCATACACCCCTGAGGGCCAGGTGACTGAGCGGGAGGCTTATCGTTTTATTTATTGTCACTGTGAGTCGGGTCGAATGATCTTACTTGCTCAATTTGCGAAGGTCTATTAAAATTAATTCAGCAAAAGAAATACATAATTCCTGATATATTTTTTCTAGTAGAATTCGATGGCGCAATCGGATTCATCGTGATATTTTTCTATAAAGCGTTAAGTGTCCAAAAACCGAACTTTTCTGTAGTTTTTCGCTTCTGACGCTTTCTGGATAATTTTTATGATGAAACTGATTGTGCCATTGTATTCTACGTTGGGTTTCCCTTGCAATTGGAAGACGTAAAAATCTGGAATGTCTGCACTGCATGTGAGCCGGGCTCATCGTTTTTATTTGCTGAATTTTTCAAGGGCTGCCAAAAATTATTTTCAAAAAATTAATACACGTTTTCGTTGTATTTTTTTACGTAGAATACGATGGTGTGATTGGTTTCATCGTAGGAATTATGTAGAAAGAGCTAGAGGCAAAAAACGCGGTTTTTAGTGGTTTTTATTTTTTTTTGAGGTCGTTCCACCACTTTTAAAAATCTGAAAAAAATCACAGGAATTTTTGAGCCAAAAATACATAACATAATTTTCTTTTAGCGAGGAGTCGGTCTTTGTTTCCGATATAAAAATTTTTGAAGTTTTCAAACGGCTGTAAAAATTTGAATTTCGCGCCAAAAAATTGTTCGGCTTCACAGGTTTATAGGGCTTGAAAAACCCTACAATTTTATTTTTTTTTATTTTTCCTAGCTCAAAAATTGACCGAGATATTGCAAAAAAACTCGCCAGCACTCTATGGTGTCCCATGTTGCCCCATGGGGATCTAGGGGTCTGAAAATCTAGGAAAAGGGGTTTCTTATACATGCCGAATATGTGGATGTATTTAGTTATAGAGGTTCCCTACAAGGCAGATTTGACTATCTTATCCGGCTAGACCCTTTATATTTTGGTGTTGAAAATTACACTGAAATTTTTCTTGGTTGAAAATTCATCTTTTTGGTTCGAAAATTCATCTGCAAAAGTAGAAATTTTTTAGGCTAAAAATGCAACTGTTATGTTGAAAATCAATCTTTTTTGGTTGAAGATTCAATTATTTTGTCGAAAATTCGTATTTTTTAGTTGAATTCGACGGCTTTTGATTTGAAATAAAAATATACTTTTTGGTTGAAATATCTACTATTACATTATATGTTGAAAATTAATATTTTTTAAATTGAAGTACTTGTTTGAACGTTGAACCACTTTGTTAAAGAATCATTTTAATGTTAAGATTCTTCATTTCTGTTGAAAATTCATCTCTTTGGTTAAAAATTGTACTTTTTTGCTGAAAATAATTTTTCACTGAAAATTTAGCTTCTTGTTTGCAGATTCATCTATTTGGGTAAGTTAAAAATTCAACTCTTTGGTTGAAAATTTAACTTGAAAAAAATACGTTTCTTTTTTGTTTAAATATCAACTATTACATTTTTTGCTGTGAAAATTTAACTATTTCTTTGAAAATGCAACTGTTTTTGGCTGAAGTTGATCTTTCTTGATTAAAAATTCGACCATTTGGTTGATATATCAGCTATTTGGTTAAATGGCCAACTATTTGGTTGTAAATGCAATAATTGTTTGGTTAAAAATTAATTCTGTGGTTCAAAATTCAACTATTCGACTTTTCAGCTTGAAAATTGAACTATTTGGTTGAAACCGCAACTATTTTTGGTGGAAGTGTAATATTTTTTGTTTGAAAATTCAACCATTTGGTTGAAAATTCATCTCTGTAGATAACAAATCTAAGCATTTAGTTAAAAATTCAACTATTTTGTTAAAAAGTCATCTATTTCGGTCGGAAATTCAATTGTTTTGCTGAAATTTGGTCTTTTTGGATTGAAAAATATTGTTTTTTTGTTAAAATAAATAAATTTTAATCTAAGATTGTCTTATTCTGTTTATAAAAATATCTCATATTAAAAATGGCACAAGAATAGAATGCTGATATTTGAATAATGGTTAGGAAAAATTGAAAATTGATAAGCGAAAAATCAGAAAAAAGTCAGGGAATTTTGAAAATGAATTTTTTTAACCACTCTGTGAATCATTAAAATATTGTCAAACGTCTTCCCTAAATTTAAAATACATTTGACGATTTTTTTGTATAGTAATCAATCAATTTTCCAATCTTGGATGAACTTAATGAATATCTACCTCGGATTATTGCAAACATGATCCGAAAGATGAATCATATATCGTCAATTTGATTTCTGAATGATTTATTATTGATATTTGAGAAGAAAAAATTACATTTCGTAACATAGTCATTTCAATTTTGACCTAGCCCTTATCCACCTATGACATACTTGTTGTAAAATTGGGACCTGCAATAATTAACGGCTTTCTAAGCAGTATATTGCGTTACCAACACGCTCACTTATAGCTTTGAACAAAGTTGCACAACTCTATGGTCCATGGTCCATCCCCGCAGTTATGATGCCAATAGTGAATGTCAACTAAGTATGAAATATTATAAATCGATGTATTTTTTAAAAAGAATTTTGATCAATTCTTCGTAAATTTAGCGAGATAGGTTAGACTTGTTGCGCAATTCAGCTGACATTTATAAAAAAAGTAAAATCTGAATCAGTCACTGAGGTCTTCATTTTGATTGCATGTCCATATCTATAATAGGAATTCCGTATTGTCATGAAATCATTTCGACTGCAGGTGAAATCCTTGAATATTTTGTATCGATTTCTAAATTTTTGGAAGGTTCAGAGGATAGACATTTAAAAGTATCAGGTAGATTGTGCAAAATTCAAGACTTGAGAGGATTTAAAAGGATTTTGCATGTGGGATGAATGAATTTCAAAAATAATGCAAATTCATAAAAAAGTATGCTAAAGAAACACCTATTTATAAAATACTGCTGTCATTTACAATTACGAAATTTATAAATTTGAGGAGACTCCCATTTAAAAATATTTTTCTTTAAGATATTTATAATATCATACACGCATAGCTTGAACCATATAGGGTGGTCCAAACATTCGATTTTTAGTGATCGATCCCCCCCAATTCGTTCGTTTTATGAAAAAATGAAATACGTAATTTTTTTTTCAATGGTAACCAGTGTCCCCGGGCTCTTGAAATCAAGATGGGGTTTTAAATGAGAAAAGCTCGGTTTTCGAAAAAATAAAAAAAAGAAGTACTTGTTATGAACTTTTTTTCAATTTAAGCATATATACCTCTTAAAGAATGTTCAAGGAATAATTCTCACCCAATACATTTTAATTTTGACTGCCCCAATTACCCGTTTATTGTGCCCGGAAAAGGCCCCGAAAAATGCAAAATAGCAGTTTTCTATCAAATTCATGCTATGGCATGGACGGTATTTTTTCTCCATTAATAATTTCTAATCGATAAGTGAAGAGTTTCCAAGTATTTTGAAAAAAACGAACTTTACATCAAACCGGCAAAAAATTATTGCAAAAGTCAACTCGAAGATTCGACCTGACATTTGAATCAATTTTTTTTACCACAAAAAGGAGTAATTTTAATTTTTTTAATTGTAATAATCTGAAGAAATAAAGCCGGTTTGACGTCAAGTCGGATTATTTTCTATTTCGAAAAATCAAATGTTTCACGCGTGTTTAAGTTCGTATTAAAAATTCAAATAAACGAATGCACACCTCTAGTTATTATCTTTCGAGATAAATGATGTAAAGTTGATGAATGTCAAGAGTACTTCTTGTACGTATAACATATTGTTTAATTATTTAAACAATTTAATTTGTTCAAACAATTTTTTCTACTTAAAATCGTAAAAAGTTATTATTTTCTGAAACTGATGACACAATTAACAATTGTTGAAAGTATTATATTTTTTAAGAATATTTGGTGGTTATTTGAAAAATTTTCAGTTGTTTCAACAATTTTCCCCCCTGTAAAGCGCAATAAGTTATTATTTTCTGGAATCAATCACACAATTAACGGATGTTGAGAGTAACATTTGTTTGTTAAAAATTACTCGCAAATATTTAAAAAATTAATAATAACTCACTTGCGTCTTTTATATGGGAAGTGGAGAAAATTCTAGTTTTTTTTCGAATCTCTTATACTATGTCGCTTATTGTCCAGTATTTCCTTATCTCAGAACGTATACCCTATATTGTTCAACAATTAAATTCAATTGCTATAAAAAAGGTATAGTCCTCTTTTTCTTAACATTACTTCTCTGTTCTGTTTTAATTATATACTTTATACTTTAGAAATATCTACATTCAAATTATTTTCAATCCACAGATTTCATTAGTGATTTTAAGAAAAAGAAACTATACTCAGAGCAATTAAATTTAAATGTTTGAGCAAATTATTATTGTTAAAACAATATATGGTATACGTTCCAAGATAAGGAAATACTGAATAATAAGCGACATAGTGTAAAAGATTCGAAAAAACTAGACTTTTCTCCACAATACCTGCGAAAAGGCATAAGTGAATGATTACTGATTGTTTAAATAATTTCTGAATATCATAAAGAAAAAAATATTACTCTCGGCATCTGTTAGTTGTGCCAATAATTCCAGAAAATAATAACTTTTCACGCTTTACAGGCGAACAAAATTGTTTAAACAAATACAAGTTGTTTAAATAATAACCAAATATTCCAAAAAAATATATTACTCTCAACATTAGTTAATTGTGTCAACATTTATACCGAAAGCTTCTAACTTTTCACGACTTACAGCAGGAAATAAATTGTCGAAACAAATGAACATTTTTTAAACGATTCAAAATTATTT